>JAOEHI010019017.1:12354-28376 GCA_025447815.1 Percopsis transmontana | reverse complement strand
TGAAAAGGGAACTCATTTGAGTAATATGGCTGAATGTTAAAGCAAAAATCATGGCAGCCTGCCTTCCACTACTGCTAGAGAACATGACAGATCTGCTATGAGGCCACAAAACAACAAATCTGACACTACAAGGGCTAAATATGAGTAAAATGTGCCAATCATCAATACAGGCAATCTGCTAAGAATTATGAAGTCCCACCCACTTGCTTACTTTCTCAAAGTGCACTATTTTGAACACAAGAACTAATTCTTGTGGGTTCAATTGCTTTTGCGCTATCGTCATACATACAAACTGTTTTATTTATGTATTTATGTAACAGAATTTCAGCTTCTAGATCGTAATTCTTATGTTAATTTGTTGTAGTTGCAATTTCCAGAACTCCTTGACCTGGCTAATAGAATAGAACATGTTCCTTTCAACACGGACTACTTGACATTTGAAAAAAACTCGAGCAGGGCCGAGCTTTCCTGAGCCCTCCTAATTTTACTTAATGGGAGTCTCCAGACTGGAAGCTTTATTCTGGGCCGAATCTTATTTCTGTCTCTCTGCAGGACATCGTCCTTCATTCTCTGCCCCCCTGCAGGTGTTGCCACTTGCCACCCCTGACAAATGAAAATTGAGATTACCTTGATGTCCTTCAATATTATATAATAGGCTTAGCATTTTATAAGAAGTCAATGTATCACTGACCTACAGTACCAAACTGCTTCTGCTTACCTCTGCAGTGCTCCAGTGAGCGGGCTATCTACATTCGACTGTAGAACTTTAATAATATCTAATATGAGGAACAAGAAACACTGTAGTGACATTCGCTAAGGCAATATCTGACTTAGGCAAGATAAGTCCGTTTTTCATTAACTGAGACAGTGGGTGTGCGGACACCTTGGTCACCCCCTGACGTGGGAGGGAAATGGGATAATGGAAACTAGAGCTCATCCGTCTGTCCGTTTCTAAGGGACGGACACTACGTTATATTTGGTGAATTACTGAAATTACTTTATAGTTGCCCCTGTCAAAAGCTAGGTAAGACTTTGTAATAGACTTTTACGCTGTTGGTTTTTATTAGTAGTAATTATTTGACCATTAAAAAGTCGTGAATCCTATGCAGCGTTAAATGAAAGAACCAGGACCTAGAAGCTACTCTAGAAGCTGTAGTCTAGAATAGTAGAACGCTATAGCTTTGACCCTGGCAGCGACGAGGAGTAAAATGCCACCTGCTAAATGAGCAGGAGGAAGTGTGCATCGACGCCTGTGGTTATCAGCCATCTTAAAATCCGGGGACTCCCTGCCAAGTCACTCACTCACTCAGTTCTGCCTCATCAACATGATAAATCAATCAACGGCGTCAGACCTCTGATCTTCCCTACCTCTGCTTTCCACTGGGATCATTGGCACCAGGGTATAGGGAGGGTGTGTGTGTGTGTGTGTGTGTGTGCGTGTGTGTATGGCAACAGTACAGACCTATCACAAGCTGAGAAGGTTCGCTGCATTCATTTCTGTTTCAAACCAAGCCCTCCAGGAACCAGGTGCAAGGCTAGGAAGGTTATTTTACAAGCAGCAAAGCAAGGAGAGGTGGGAAGAAAGGTGAACTATTGATGTGAATGATACAAGTGCCATAAATGCAATGTATTGTACAGTGCTAAACTACTGCACACTAAAAGGACTAAAGGGTTTTGTGACTTGTAGGATCCAGTGTAACAAACGGCAGCGGCAGAGATGGCCCATATCGTGTTTCACTAAGTCTAAGGCCTTCGTTACTTATCGCATTATGGTAAATGCCAGCTCATTTGCCACAGAGCCACACCATTATAGTCATCACACCCAGTGACTCTCTGTGGTTATATGCTGCTCCAGTTGTTTTAATAGCTCACGGAACCAAAAAGGTGAAACACAGAACATTCCTCAAATAAAAAAAAAATGCCATTTAGGTTTAGCATTTAAAAAATGCAAAAATACACCTATACATGACTGTCTGTCAGTATAATTTCCCATGTCAGCCTTAAATCCCCTTGGGTGAACTCTTTTCCTTTCTAAATCCCAAGATGCCCCAGTGCAGCCCATCTTACGTGACACTCTGGTCTGGGTAATATGACTGGCCACTGCCTGGACAGGAGGCCTGCTGCACAGATACACGGATTAGGAATCTGGGTTCTCATTAGGATGGCTGAGCTCTTCTCGCTTGTGTTATCTGACGGTCAATCTTGCTGGGCAAAAGGCTTTGCAAACACGACCTTGCATCACCTTTGTTGGCGATCAGTGTCGATCCGTTGGTAAAACAGCTTTGTTTACGGTATGCGATTTTATAGCTGTTAGCAGTGAAATTCTTGTTATATCGGCAACAGAGACCTAAATCCAATTAAATCAAATAAAACAACCCTTATTAAAACCTCCACACGGATAATGATAAGGAGTGGCAATTAACTGTCTGGCAAATGGTCTCGCCATAAACAGACCCCCCCCTGTAACAATTCACTGAGCAGAGCCATTAAACTAAATGGCATGGCTATTCTGTTCTGATCTCTATACAGAAAACTGTGGCCACCCTACTTTGGGTATATGAGACTTGACCAGTAAACTCTTTATTTACTTGCAGTGTTTGGCGTGCAGTCTTTAGTGCTATTTTCTCTCTGTGGCCACCAATCATCGGTTGCAACCCCCCCCCCCCCTTTCCCGCCCCAGCCATTTAGTTTCAGCCAATAACAGGACACCTTTCCCTCCACCTCGCTTCATTTTCTTTGTCTTAGCTGTGCTTTCACCGAGTTCTTGTACTTCTCCAAATACCACCGCATTGCAATTAACCGTGAGTGGCGGGCTCGGCATTTCAAAAGGCCAAGCTAGTGCTTCACAAGGGCTCTCTTCAATCACCCACCTTTTCACAATGCTTATTATGCGAGAGACACTCCGAGCTAGGAAAACATTCACATTACACCCATGTGCATTGAGATGATTGCCGTCCACAAGGGGTCGAAATCAAATCCAAACAAGAAAACGTGAAAATGGCAGACTTTGTATGGACAGGAGGAACCGCTCCACAGAGGAAGTAGGCCTCCTGGGCCTGGTTTGTCAACCAAGGTTTAAATGGCATACTGTGGGTAGGCCATTCCGTTAAACACGGTGTTGACAGACTCGTCTTGCTCCGTGCTTGGCCTCGCAGTGGTCAGTTGCCAACTGACCACTTGCCAGTTGCACTAAACTGGGATATACTACGAGACAGCCAGAGCTACAAGGCGCCGAGAGAACATCTAGTTCTTGATTTATTAATGTTCAAAGGAGACTGTCTCCCCTGCCACATTGCCAATCAATATCACATAATAGCAGTGATAGTGATTGGTTAGCGACATACATCTACCGCATGTATCCTCCATTTAAAGGAATGAACTTGAGGCCTAATAGAAGTGAAGCTCCACTCGTTTGCAAGGAGGAGCCCCTTAAAGGGGTCACTGGGTATAATGTGTAAATAGAAGTGTGAAAGGGGATTTAAATTAGCATTCCCTCTCTGCTGCCCCCGAGGGCTGCCGTCTCGCCCCTCTCCCTACCCGCTCCTTTGTGGTGCCGGCGGTTATCTCCGCTCCAAGACATCAGCTGACAGGAAGCAGATTCGCTCTGCCCCAGAATGTGTCTCTTCTTTCATCGCTGTTGCCATGGTAACAATGTAGAGCCAGGAATTCAATGAACTGGTATAGATTTTTTTTTTTTGTGGTAGTTTCTTTCACGTGCACAGCCTGCTCTTCAGGACGTTGTCTATTGAACACCATTGTGTTGGTCGGGTCTAACTGTTACTGATAAGGGGAATGACAGCACAGTGATTGGGCACAGAGGTGATATTTCATTTCGGCAAAAGAACTTTCTCTCACCCCCTTCCCAGTTTATTATTAACCCACAAGTGCACAATGTTCAGGAATACAATGTGTTACAATAATATCCATAAGGATGATGAACCTGTAGCAACTTACAGAATCTAGGTAGATTTAGAGATGTCTATAACCGACATGCTAATTTTAAACACTGTAGACCTAATGAGATGAATTAACATAATTTTCAAAGAAAGCAAAGTGGTTGTTGGTTGGGTAGGTTTTTACTTTTGGTAGCTGCCCCATTTTCAGTTTAAAGTGGAGAAAAAAACACGGGTGACGAACTGGTGCATGTGTTAATGAGAAATGTGAAATGCAAATAAATATTCAATGGCCCAGGAGGCAATTAGTATAAATCCATCTTTTCCAAAACTGGGATTATGAATTATTTGTCACATCCTTGATTTAATAATTCCGGTTCCTCAAGAGAAATTTTAGAATGTAAACAATAGCTCAAAACACTAATCATTTATTTCTTCAACACACACACTAAACATCTAGGCAAATCTGTTGTTCATATTTGTTTTTAAAATAATGAAATGGGTAAACAACGCATTCCTGCATCTGCCTTTCCAGGCATACTCATAACACTGCAATGACAGTTATTGAAACTTTATTTGCCCCAGTGTTAGGGAAATGAGATAGAAGATAGTCTGCTAAATGCTTAAATATAAATGTAAATGTCAAGATAGAAAGAGAGAAAGTCGGAGAGGAAGGGAGAAATATGTCTCATACTAGGCAATCTAATGTAAAACTACATCTTATATGGTCTTTGGCAGAAGTCTTTTCTTTTACTGTTTTTCACTGCATATTATTAGCTAGAATATTTTCTGAATCCCCAGTGTCTGGTTGACTTATCACACAAACAGCATCAATGCAACAATGTTTTAGAGAAATTAAATAATTCTTATCTGTTTGTATCACAGCAGCTTAATTCATTGTAAAGTTTTAGGCAAATAAAAGTTCTGTGAAAAGTCCAGTATCCTATATACATCTTATCTTATACAATAAGATATAGTGTCAATAGGGATGGGCATTTTCACAATTATTCAGTGGTCAACTAGTAATGAAAAGACAGTCGACTCGATTTGTCAGACGTCCTCGGTGACGTAAATAGACACCAAAACATGTCCCATTTGAGAGCTGTTCATTCACTTGTAAGCCAAAACGCCTCCTCATAGACATGACTGTTTGCTAATGCTGCTGACTGTTATAAAATCTAGTAATTTAACAGAACAGGCCAGAGGGACACTATAAACTTAACAGTTTTGACAATCAAACATTGACAACTTCTTCACTAAATGAACGTAAATATAAACAGTTCATACAAGAAATAACACCTGTCCTATCATGAAGAAAAACCGCACGTCCACATGTTCAGGTGAATGACGGTTCGGTAGCCTGTTGACTGAATATCATACACGTTTTCTGCGGAAGCAAGCGCTGGCCGACAGATCTGACAGCGGTGTCAACAGCTCAAACCGACAGCGCCCTGCGGAACAGTGACAAATAAGGCATTGCACATGCACAATTCTCGGTGCTGTCGTGCACACATGGCGAGAGGATGTAAACAGTTGGTAGCGCCTGCCATTGTGGAAAGAAGTCTCCCAACACCATGTGTTATGACATACATAACATGATGTTGCTATATTTCCTATTGATGCTAATAGGCATCTACTACACCAGTGCTTCTTAAAGGTCCAATTAGCAGTTTGGTATACACCTGAAGGTGTAGCTACAGCTCTGCCAATGCTAATCCTGTGAGTAAACGCAACCTCCGCTATCCGCGACCGGCTCTATCTAGATTTAAAAGGCTAATTTAAATGGCTCATTCTGTACTAGGGATGCAATAGTCATTTATTCTTCAATGTTATTATTAGCTACGCCAGTGTTTGTGTGTGCGAGACATTCCTCAGTGTGTGCATGGGGGAGGACGTGTACACTTTTTACTCCCCATAAACATTAAAAGAAGGTATGCACCCCCATACCCACAAACTAATATACACACAGTGAGGGACCTTTTATTTGAATGTGTTGTGAACAAAAAAAAGAAAGAAGGGGAGTTGGGGTGGGGGGTTGAGCGGAGGTAGGGGGGCTGGTAGGGGGGCTTGGTCAGTCACCCGCAGACAGGAGGCGTTGGCCTCTGGCAGCTGCCAACATTATTATGCAAACCTTGTGGGTATTGTCTCCTCTGTGGAGCTCCGTATGTGGAGAGGGGCAGGGGACAAAGCCACAATATTTATTTACTACATTTAAGTCTGTGCTTCTTTAAATTTATAATAATTTGGTAACACTTTACATTAAGTGGGCATTAATTACTATGTAACAAAAAAGTAATAAATGCATTTATAACATGGTAGTTAATAGTAACTACTATGTAAATACCATGTCGTTGCTATGTAAAAACATGTTTGCGTGGTTATTACACAAATTGAACAAGCACATGTAATTACAAATCAGCTTGACAGAGGATACTCCACGCTTGCACTAATTAAATATATTACTTTGTCATTACAAGCTGTGTTGTTCCAGGTGTAACTAACATGTTTTGTAATTACACTTTTGTAGGTGTGATGTCAAACAGACAACTGACGTGGAGTACCGCCCCTTTTCGGGTGATTTCAAGGAAAAGCACGATTTGTTCATCGTAATGGTTATTTACCTGCTGACCAAAGCAACAGAATGACTTTGTGACACTAAGTCCTTACTAGTTTTTACTATTATACTATTTGTTATGGCACTAAATAGATTTAGAATCAAAAGGACAGGCAGATTTAGCTGATGGCAGATGCTAGTTGAATGCTATAAAACACTTCCTAGGCCGAAACACTTTCAGTAGTGAGGAAAAAACTCTTTCAGATGTTGGGATTATCACAATCCACAAAACGTGAAAGTGCACCAATAGCCGAGCGAATATAATCTAGGATAGTCACGCCTGCCTCGTAACAAATCAGGACAGTGGTCCACATTAGTGGCTCAGAAGAGCCAGTGTTTAATTTCTACAAGTTAGGAATGGAGTCTCTTTTGTTGCAAATTGTTCTTTCTGGTTACTCACACATAGAAAACACACAAACACACACGCACGCACAAAACAGACCCTACAGAAATACATACTCGCACACACGCAAAAACTCAAGTCTAAACAATTACGATTAGGTCATTTAGCAGACACTTTCTCCCTAAGCAACTTGCACTGAGTAGATTTACAAGTATTACAAGATAGATAGGGGTTAGGCACCTTGCTCAAGGATGCTTACAGGTAGGCCAATTCCAGGGTTCGAGCCCACAACCTTTCGGCTGGGAATCGAAAAACCCAGACCACTAGACTATCCTTTCCCTTTAAACCTTAAGTTGCAGCAGCACTTAAGACAACAGCACTAAACTTCTCTCCCTCCAGGCCCTCTGGCTGCCGCGGGTGTAGTCCAGTGATCCATGGCTAGCCCTCGAGTGTCTGTCGGAGACAGTGACACTCGAGGGCGGTGCTGAGAGTTGGAGAAGATGACGCAGAAGAGGGGAAACGAGATGAGCTGCAAGACATGTCACCCAGCAATTTGCCCAATGCTTGTACTTTACCTTGGACTGTAGCGGAACACCCTTCCACCAAGGACAATGTGTGTACTCAAAACATGGCATTAATTAATGAAAGCCGAAGGAGGACTGGAGAGGTAATTAAAGAAAAATGCTCCCGTGACTCCCAACCATTGTGAGCTATAATTGTGTGCCCGGGCGCCCCCGTAAGGTTTTGCCCCTTACTGGTGTTTAATCAAAGTAAACAAAAGAGGAATGAGAAGCGCTCTATATGCTATGTTGACAGCAGCTTCCTCCTTCCAAATAAAATACATAGTCTTCACTGGGAGTGACTACCCGCCACCCAATGAAAACTGCAACAATGGCTCCAATACAAACTCAACCCCCCCAACAGAAAAACTGAATTAGGCTTCCAGCGGAGTTAAAGCACAAATCAGGCCCTTAAACGCCTGTGTTGTGCCTTCCTGTGCTTTCAACACTTCCTCCCACCTCCAGGACACCAGCAACAAATCAATAACATGTCCACCTAAGTGACAATGTCCTGGTGTCAGCATTCCTCCTATCCACCGCTGGCTCCAAGCACCCAGGAAACTGCTACTGAAGCTCTCCTCACATCTAAGGAGGAGGAGGTGAACCTTGGTTGATTTCACGCTGAAGTATTTGTCATGATTTTTGGAGAGACGAAGTTTGATTTAAATAGTCTACTGATACCAAGGACTTTTTACAGTACAGGATAGGACAACACTCACACTGAAGAAAGTGGTTTATGTATTAATAATCTAACAAATGTCTGTTTCTTTCCGATTTTGCCAGGCACCTCTCGGGTGGGGGTGAAAGAGATAATGGGTCCACACTAGTCATTGAAGAAAGACGCTTTATGAAACGCCAAGGAAGATGTCTAGGAAGGAATTGGCTGGAAGTCAGAAGATGAAACCAAAAAATAAAAGGTATCTTAGGGTAACCTACGCTGTGTACTTTGGCAGTGAAATAGCGTGGTTTTCTCTTCACCAAATGGCCATTAGCTGTATTCTCTGATATGCAAATGACACCGATAAATGCAGAGCAATGTGTTCCAGATGAGATCTGATGATTTATTCATCACAATGTTCAGTTCACAATGTGTACCCTTAGTGAGTCATCTGAGTCTTGAAAAAAAGCTAATTTCTCTGCCAATATTGTGACAAATGATTCCTACCTTAGAAACCTTGTTTTTTGACATATAGTGTTATAGCCGAGTGTTTACTTTACATTCTGTTTATATTCTGTGGTGATTTTCAAGAGGATTGTGGGAAGAACTGATATGCTGGCAGTCTTTGAGTTTTTTCATTTACCATAAGCAGGCAGGCTTAACCCTAACAGACTGATAGCAACTGACTAATGAGCTCACATGGGCGGGTAAAAGTGTAATTATCACACTAATCAGCGCCAAAACCAGTATACAGGATTATGGGAGAGATGATCGGAAATAATATTTCTCAAAACCAGCTACGGCTGGTAAAATTAGTATTTAATGAGTATATTTCTCAAATTAATATATTCTCATTATTTTCTAATTCACTTCGCTTGTGCTGTTATGTTAGTTGTCATTACATCACAACAACACCAGAAATTCTGTTTCCAAAGTTTTACATTCTAACATGTCATCGGATTAAAGGAGTAGTGTGTTTTATCTGGCCACTGGGGTGGGGTGGGGGGGGGGGGTGGTTGATACATGTGCTTGCCTGTGACTGTGCTTACCATATCGCATCACGTATTTCAAAGGAGGAGTTCTATGGCTATTTGAGGAAATCCACAAATTCTGCGGTTGTATTATGCACATATGCTCGAAATACCCTGGCCAACTACTTTGTGTAATGATTCTAGATCAATAATGATATTAACTTACAAACAAACTACCACTTTATTGCTGTTTTAATCCACAACTTTTCTAAAAAATTGAAAAGTGAATTAGATCAATCATGTGGTGTCAAAAGATGCAACACAATGAAATAACTTGACAGGGCAATATGACCAAAAACGATATAAATATATACGAATGATATACTGTTAATTTCATGAGGCGGCAGAGTGTTTAAAACCCAAAGAAACAATACGATTTCACGGTATAAAGTGATTTATCAGATATTAAATTAGACTAGAGTTGATTTACTGGTGAAGTCATTGGTTTCAATCATCTTGAATGTCAAAATATTGACTTTCAAATAAGTCACACTGGGTGTCTATTCCTGAGCTAAAGCTTGGATCAATAGGAGAAATCGCACTTCCTGTGTACCGGCTAATGTTTTGAACTTTTGTCACAAATTTCAAATGCAGGTGTTTATTGGTATTTGGTATTTATAATAAAGCTTTATTAGCTTGTTGATTAAATCTGTCGAGAAATGCTTCTGTCTGCCTGCCGTTTGGCTCGATGCTAACTTGCATGGTACATTTTGAAATCTGTAATATTCTAAAATAATTGTGTCTTGAAATATCGCCTAGAATTTAAGAGTTAGGCCCACTTCCAAAGAAATTACTGGTTAATCTCTCTAAGCTCTATATTCAGGCAGAAAGAAAATTACACAGGTTTCTACATTTTTGCTACTCTTTTGAATTATGAAGTTCTCAAGGATGTCTTATTTTAACTTTTGTGGGTTGGTAGGCACTCCAGATAAATGTCCAAATGTAGCACTGAAAGCATAATAGGTCCCCTTTAACATATACATATACAAATTACATTACCTGAATGTACTTTAGACTGGTTTGACTATTTATTCCAGTGCTTTTTCTGCCTCTGATGGTCAAGAGTTCATCTTGTACTAAGAAACCCAACAAGCCTGCTGTATACAAATGGGTTAACAGTGTTTTATGCTGGCTAGGTCTGGGGCGACAACATTAAGAATTGGTCAAGGGGTAAGCTGTTTTCTAACAAATGAGTGGTGTTCTATTGTATTTCATTATGGTCCAATAGCTACTTATGGGGCACCGTTGTATACCCTACTGTAAAATCTCGGTCATGTGGGTCAGGCTCTGAAAGGACAATGTGAATATGAACATACGATAGTGCTGATTGAATAAAGTTATATTTTAGTTGCATTACATTAGATTTTTTTTATCTACCTCCATACTAAACACAGCCTACTGTTAATACAGAGCTACAAATGTGTAAAACAAAGATGTGAAGTTGAAAAATCAAATTCACATTTAGGTTTACTCATTATCATGCAATAAATATTTATACAGATAGATAATTAGGCTACCATTGTTATTTTGGTTTCCAGTGTTTTATAGAGAAATATTAACAAATATTAACAGATTAATGCCAAATCCTGACCAGTGAAGGTAACAACTAAATGCTAAGTAGAATCATTAGTCTTAACCCGGTGTGATCTTTGACAAAATGGCTGCTGAATTTTGGTGGACACTCGTATGAGAATGACAAGTGTAATGTGACTGCTGAGGCAACAATGACATCTTTGATAGGCAAGACTGAGGCTTGACACCGTGAGTGTATTCTGTCATACTCCCCTTGAATGAATGGCCCAGAGCTATTGCAAAGTAGGCATGAATCCTTCATTGCAGGCAAAACCATGGCCCTTTCATTATTTTTCATCAGAATAAACAAGGCCACATGGCAGTGAATAAAATTAACAGGAAATTAAAAAAAAAGAAAGAACAAAATCAGATAACGCTGATGGGGACACAGTGTTAAAATCTGGACCAAGATATGTGACTTGCGGGCAATGATTAAATGCTTTCACAATTTTCACCATGTTAATTCTGATTAATCAATAGGGCCGGATCAAATAAATACTCTCTGGGGTTACTCTGGCCTTCATTATGCCTAGGTGTTAAGAGTCAGCAAGCTATTTCAACAATATCAGGGGAAGATTAGAAGGGAGGAGAATGTGGCTACTGTAACAGATATAAGTATGTGTATTTATGTGAATGAGTTCTTGTGATAGCATTTTTGCGCACAGGGTTACAGAAGATGTGGGAAAGCGCTCATGCTTGTGAACTGCATTATATGAAGGTAACTGCATTATAAGAGGGTATAATCAAACACTGCAGCAATGTTGGTCATAGGTAGGCCTCAATAGCCTAGATGAAGTAGACTCCAGGTAGGTGAAACGTAGTTGGGCTGTCCATTTTTGTAGTTTATAAATTTCCCCCACCTTTTTCTTGCTAGGGAATGATTATTTGGCAGAGGATGCAGGCCCAGATACATAGTGATACAGAAATGGCAGGGGAATCACTTGGAGCAGCCGAGTGACCCAATTTTGCCTGAAGAAAAGCAGAAACCGACTTCTTGTGCCACAATATGTTATCTTGAAAATTCAACATGATTCAAGACGAGATAAAAAACACTTTCTTATTTAAATAATCGCTGTTCCTGTGTTAAGAAACACACCGGGTTATCTACAAATTAGGTCTGTTTTCCCCATGACAACCCAGACGGGCGGAGGGTTAGCGCTCTTCAACTAATGGATGGCGTGTTAAGTCAATTAACATTACTCAACCAAAACCATTCTTACCTGGATAAAGCACTGGAGATAGATCGGGAAGAGAAACGTTGAGAACATTTTCGCTTTCAGTCAAAGGTGGTGAGATAAGTCACTTATTCTCTCAGCGTTGCCCAGTATCTTGCGCATCCAAACAATGGCGAATTTTCTGCAGCATCGGACCGCTATATAGCGCGATCCCCTCGCCCGACTGGAGCCGCTCAATTGTCTCCGCTTTCCAGCAAAATGTTAAGTTTACCTAAATTACCCACAGGCCGGCATCGGTTCTCAACATCCTTTGCGCAAAGCACACATGGACCGTGTCTACAACAGGCCAGTCCGTGTTGTATGGCCCTTCCCTACTACACTCATGGTCGGTTTAAGATGGGGATGGTGGGATGAGGCAGCAGCCATCACTCCAGGGCGACACAAGCGTATGGAGGAGCGCCCACACAGACAGAGGAGCATTCTGCCACGGCTCCTTCAACGCCCCGCCCTGTTTTCCCGTGGAGGCTGGAGCACGAGCTCCACGCCGTTTGAGGATTTGTGAGGAATCGCCGTTTCTGTTCTCCATTCATCCCACTCACTTGTGCCTGCAAGGAAGAAGCTTGGTGTGTGAGCAAATAAAGTATGAATGTATTTACAAAGACTGAGCATCTGTGAGCGTCGAGAGAAAAGATCGCAAGTCGTTTTTGTCAATAACGATATCGATCGTCGTCAGTAAAGCAGATGTGAATTTCGCATGTAAACCAGATATTTATAAACATAGCCTATAGCCTGCCCTACACCCTTTGTTCTAACTTTAAATGTAACCTAAAATCCTAAATAAACATTATGGGCTGGAATTAGAGTGAATCCTATACAGAATTTTAATAATGCCCAAGAAGCACTATGAAACGCTATAAAGGAGCAGTAGCTATTCGCCAGGCAGCTAGTAGGCCTACGTGATCAGCCACTCAATAATGCAGTGTTGCTATGTAGCCTACCTGCCTCCCGGTGGTAGGCCCAATAGCTGCCAACAAACGATTGACAAACGATTCAAGCGAACACGCGATGCATTCACTGTTTGAACAGCCCACAGTCCTAATTTAGTTTTTTAAAATATAAAAACGGTAATAATTGAATTAGTCTATTTACTTTAACATTTATTAGCCTACATTAACAATTACTAATGGTGTGTTGAGGTTTACCGAAAACGTAGGCCTATACAAAACAGTAGCCTTGTAAAAAATATCTCGATTTAGCAAGATAATCTCTAGTTTGATAATCTGTTTTACTAGGCAAAATCATGGCTTTAAACACACACCGTTGGAACATTGTGTTTTTAAGTCATTTGTGAACACTAGATGGCAGCCTTGCACAACCAACGGAAAATACACAAGTCTAAGACTCGTTTAGTCCTCTAATAATGCAGCTAAATATATCCTGAGAATTTATTAAAATTGTTGTAAGATTATAATGCTGTAGGAGATATACATTGCAACTATATTATTTAATAGTTAATTGGTGGTTCTACTGTATGTTGAGCAGCATTCGGTTTACATTTGCCACAGCATGCCTATTTGTTGCACACTAGTTATTACTCTATATTCCTTTCCTATTTACCCTAATTCTCTGTAGAGGTGTGTTTGTGAGTGAGATAGATATGTTTCATGTTTCATTTATCTGTCCTGGGTAAACTAAGTAGGCTACATATCTTCAGCCATTAGGCTACTGTCTGCTCCACGTTTACACGTTTACACAGCAAACCTGCTGGAGGCTAATAACAGCTCTGATTGCATGCAAATGCCTTGCTTGAGGGCAGACTTTTGAGATGGGAGGAAATCTCCTATGCTCTCTGCTCTTGCCGAGGTTAGATGAGGTAGACCTAACATGAGGCAACTGTAGATACTTGTAGATTCATAAAAATAAAATAAAAATGATTATTACAATTTATAGTGGGCAGTCCACTTACTTTTCCATTGGGAAAAAACATTAATCTTTTATTATTTAGCGTTAATAAGTACCTTTTCAATGAAATGGCAGGGGATGAGATTAACATTTGTTTCCGTTGCATGTAGTTTTGTTAATAATAAAAAGTATTTGGTGAATACATTAATCCAAAGGGCATCACCCCATTACAACATGTCAATGTTTTAACATTGGTGACAGTTGGAGAAAGCACTATAATAGGGGTTGCTTTTTAATTAGCATATTACACTGATATATGTTAGGCTACATGTCACAATATCTGTGAATAATGTACCTGTCAATACAAATGCTTATATAAGGAATTACAGTTTACTACAACTTTTTGTGGTTTCCATACACGGCTATGAAGACAACAGCGTTTCTTTCGAGTACAGTACAATATGTTTGGATGGAAATTGGTGTGTGTCTGTGTGTGTGTGCATGGAGAGAGTGTGCGTGTAGTGAAATTGAGTGTGTGTGTGTCTGTGTGTGCCTACGCAACAGACAGAAGCATTGCTGTAGCTTTTACCAGGAAGACAGATGCTCTTCTGAGAAGCAGGGCTAATGGAGACATGAGATCAGAAAACAAGCTCCAGAAGGCAAAAAGAGGATGTAATTTAGATATGTTCATATTCACTCTGCCTCGATAGCCGCTCTCTGCTGGTGTTAAGAGAGTCTTGATTTAGGATTTTTTTTTATCAATATCTTAAGTTATGTGGACATGGATCCTAAAAACGAATTCTAAGAATTACTGCCATCTGATGGTATTGAAGAAGCTAGACAGGAAAGTCTGGATAGTCATTGAAAGACACAGGTATACATATACATCTGAATGGCTTGAAGCGGGAGATTTGAACATTGCTTACATAATGTTTCTGCTAACTACTTCGCCCCTCCCCCGCTTTTCTCTGTATTCTCCCTTTCCTTGTACTGCCTGGATTTTGAGGTTATTAATAGCCGCTGGCAGGAGAGATTAGAATGAATATCAGTGAATGTTTAGCCTTTCTGGTAAACCCCGGGCCAGCTGGATCATCACTCTTGTTTTTAATGGATGAAAACATGTTCATGTATAATCTAAGTGGTCACTGTATTCTAATAGTAGTGTCTGTAGACAGACAACAGGCCATTGAAATCTATAACCAGAGGGGCATTTTATAATGGCAGCTAACTAATCTGTGCTTAATATAACCTAGATCTGACCAACGGCCTCAGGAATAGGGCCTCAAAATAAAAAGAGAAAAAAATCATTCAACCTTTTATTTTTCACTATACCACCATCCTACAGGCTATATTTTCATTTTTGAAAATGTAACAAATATGTAAATTTCACTTAAACTAAGTTAGGCCTAGGGCAACTCAATTTCTAAACTGAAATTTTGGGATCCTCAGATAGCAGTATATGGCAAGTGAATAGGGGTAACCAAGAATGTCCTGTATGGCTGGTTTATTTATGGAGAAACTCAACCATTAGTGAGTATAAATGTTGATGACAAATGCATTTCCACTGCGTTTCCATGAGGGCAGGAGTTTTTACCTGGCATTACAAGCTGAAAAAGCATTTCTTACCTCAAACTTCCTATTAATTCGCAGAACGGCAATCAAATATGCAATCCAATTTACATAGTTTATCTGCCATTTTATTTCAAATTGGGTAATACTGGGCTAATCCAGAAATTAAAACAGTACCAATTGATGGGAAGGGCGGGTGGGGGAGGGAGCTAACTGGGGAAGACAATATGCTTTGAATATATCCTGGGATTCCTAGAAAGAGAAGATGTGCCCTCAGAGCTTACTTCTTTCTAGGAAAGACCAGTGCCAGGACACTGCAACCACGTGTGTGACTTCTTCTTTGCTGAAACACAGGCTGTGAGGAAATATATGAAGAATAATATATGATAAAAAAAGAATACTAATAACCAAAATGCAGTTATTTTATTCATAATTTTAATTGTTTTAAATAAACAAAACAAGCATTCTATACCAAGATAATCAATGCAACAAAGGATCTGGTCATTGTTTCGTTAATGTAGCATAAGCCACTGAAAAAAATAAAGTAAAACTTTTTCAGTCCACCTTAAAAACTCTGATACAAATAATGGCTGATGATTAGCAAGGTAAACCCAACCTTGTAACTGGCTGTTGAGGAATTATTGAAATGCAGCAGGAGGACTCATTGGCCAAGTATGGGTGTCGATTTCCACTAGGAACAATGGC
>JAOEHI010019017.1:0-12254 GCA_025447815.1 Percopsis transmontana | reverse complement strand
TGTTGAGGAATTATTGAAATGCAGCAGGAGGACTCATTGGCCAAGTATGGGTGTCGATTTCCACTAGGAACAATGGCTCTTTATGGCTAACCAACACAGTTCATTGCATGTCAGTGTGAACTTTTCCTCCGGCATTCCAGGAAAATGGTAAAACCTCTGAGTAAGCAGTGCTCCCAGCCACTTGTAGAACAGAATAAACGCATTAGATACGAAACATGTGTATGGGAGTGAATGATGGGGCTTTAGTGAGTTGGTCATATCAAACCAAAAGATAATAGTATCTGCAAAAGTTTAAAACATTTAGAATTTTACCAGCAAAAACAAACAAACACGAGTTTAAAATCTGAAACACAAAATATTGTTGAATGTTTGTAAAATATTTGTTTAAAACAATTTCAAAAACACAATTTATTGATGATTATTGATTAAATAATTTCATATTGATTACAAAAAAATATATCACACAAGATTTTTGTTTCTAAATGCTGTTTCAACTTAAAGTTGTTTTTATGGGGCAGGATGGTCTAGTGGTCTAGGTTGTGGGTTCCAGCCCCAGAGTTGGCCTAAGCATCCTTGAACCTTGAGCAAGATGCCTAACCCCTATCTGCTCAATGTAATAGCAGCATGTAATTGAAAGTCGCTTTGGATAAAAGCGTCTGCTAAATTACCTAATTGAATTGAATGTTCTGCAGAAAATGGGCCAATATTTACTAATAAATTTAATGCAAATAAATAGACTTCTTCTGTTTTAAAGAATTAGATATAAGATTAAAATATTCAACTACAATAATATATAATAACTGCTAACAAAACAACAACAAACAATTACAGCAATTTTCACCTTTGCAATTAATTACATTAGTCAATGAAACAAAGCAAACAAAATCTCAGAGGTCCTTTTGACTGAGTAGCACATTTACTGACTTCACTAAGGTCTTCAGCTTATTGCATTAACTACAGTATATGGTGAATGGGTATGGCGACTTCTTTCAATACCAGAAAAACATGATCTTCTCAAGTTTCTTCTATTTGAGTCCCATTGTCCCTGTGGAAACTGACAGATTCAGGTTTGGCTATGACAGTCCACATTGACAATGGGCCCGCATTAGCTGTACAATGTACAGTCTCAAATGTCAGAAAGAAACATGATATTCCTATTTTTTTTTGTCCTCTGGTCCACTGTTCGAACTCCATGACACCAGTTAGGTCTCAAAGATCATTGACCTTTCATAAAACTAGTAACGCAAGTCAAACTAGGAGAGAAGGGGGGTTAAAAGGCTTCTGGAACAATCCAAGATCTGACAGTGTACTGATGAGCCCTTTTCCACAGAAGGCAATTAAAAGCAGTTTGGTGAAGAGCGTTGTTGTGAAGATGTTAGACCCCTCCGTTAAAGACCTTGTGCAAGTCAGACGGGTGGATGTCTGATGCCTGTAGGCTCTGCAAAAGATTCTGCACTGTGGCCCTCCTTCCCTGACTCTGCCGCCATTGCACCAGTCCCGCCAGCACCTGATTGTGTAAGCTGTGTGCGTGGTCGGCACGGCAACGCGTCAGCGCCCCTGTAGACATGCCCAAATCTATGAGGACGGACTCCCACTCTGGCCCGAGGCGGTTAGCCAGCCGTGAGAGCTCACGGTCCGAAGGGACCCGCTGAAGTATTACCTCCGGAATCTGGTAGTGATCTGTAATTTAAAGTGACATTGACCTTTAATTAACCAAATATCGTTATTGTTGGGTTTTTTTTAGCCCAGAAACATTCAATGGGTTTAATTGTAGCTAAACTCTCATATTGACACTGGTCAATGCCTTCAATGAAATTAATTTGACAGATAAATCTTGTCAGGAATGTCAGAAGAATGTTTTGAGACACAATAGAACAGAAGGCAGGTTTGAAACAAAAAATTGGTACATTTCACTAAATGTACTTATATTGAGTTAAGAAAGCTATAGAGAAAGAGTTTAACTCATTTCAAAATCCCTGTAGTGACAAGAAAAGAAAAGATAAGATAAGGGGAGGCTGGTTGGGGCATATTGTGAAAGAAAACAACAACAACAAAGAATTACTTGGAATGGGAAGACGGCGTGACAAAATGAAATGTAGTAAGACAAGGAAGAATATCCTAGTGCTTGTAGGTTGTGTTTGTTGCATCAGTGGGTTGTGAGATTTATTATCCATTCATTGGCCAGTAGCGACAACAAAAACACCCCAAAAAAATACTATCAGCTACTTCACTGTCAACAGAGTGTGATGTGGTAATCTTTCAGTCAACAACAGTGTTTGTTTGCTTTAGGCACATGACACAGGAAACGTGTGCTTGCGCCCACGAGCGAGTGACTCTGCAGAGGAGACTGAAATCCATAAAAAAGTGTTTTTCACAGAACAAAACTATGACTGTTTATATAATAAAGTTCGCCCAGCGCATGTTCGTTAACATTTCCAGCCTGAGAGCTCCTTTTCTTTCCAACTCACTGACCTGCCAGTGTAACGTGTAACAGCTGTAAGCATACAGAGGAAGTCTATTCATCTGTATTCCAGGAAACGGTCTTTATAATAGAGACCATAGCGGCAATATGGAATCACCCATACATAGGCACAAAAGAGCATGAAAGGTGAATAGTAAATAGCCTAAGTCCTTGAAAAATTGTAATAGAATCTATTTTCTATGTAAACTATGTCCTTGTTTTTCTGGTCTTAAAAAGATTTTTCCTGGAAAAAGACGACAATGTAACAAAAGGCTTAATCTCTGTAACCCAGTACTAAAATGGATGTTTAGCCAATATACCCTAATTTACTAGGACATTGGCTACTGCATTACATAGCCTAGCCATTCTTCTACGGGCACCACTGCAGGGCGATTTATGTTCGAGGCCCACCCTGCACAATAAGTGGTGAAAAACAATGGTGGCATGCTGTCTTTTCTACGTGGCTGCTCTTGGAGAAAAGTGTCGTCCATCAAAGTATTCTGAGGAAAGGCAGTTTAGTTGAGGCAGTTTAGCCTTGCCTAAATTAATCCTATTTCTCAGGGTGAACCTCCACCAAATCGGTTAATAATGTAATGTCAGGTGCAAAACAAGCTTACAAACTGATGCAGGAGTTTTACACACTATACATATAGTTTTGTACACTATACAAACAATTTGAATTGTTGTTTTTATTGTAAAAATAGTACAAACTCAGTTTTACTTGCAGTGTTTTTGCACTATGTTGATATACTCAAACTAAAAAGGTAAATATGTCATTTTAGAACTGACGTACATTAAAATAGGTAGTATCTTTTACATTCATGTGTAATGACGGTAAACTGGTTTGAGGATTTTGTTCTGCATTATGTCAGTTATTTGAGGTTCAGAGGCTGTATTCTACTATTAAATTAGGGAATGCAGGGATATTGTTCAACATACTAACAGTGTCTGTATTAATTCAACCGTGAAAATGTGATCTAAAAGTCATAATGTTGAATAAATAATTTAAATATTTAAAACATATTTAGCACTACAACCGCAACTATAAATTGCAAAACCTCAACATTTTGAAAAACACTTGAAACATTAAGCATGTGTTTTGAATCTGTTTGGTGAGATCTAATAGATAACAGTAATAAATAACAGCAACACCAAACAGCTCAGGATTAGATCTGCACCTCCAAATCCTTTTTAGGTCCTTTTAACCTGCTCTATAGCCATTTCCTTATTTAGTTATCGATATCTGTTGATGTGCTCTGTAAATCATCACCAAACACCGCACAAACTAACCCCAGTGACACACAAAACACAGTGTTAGTGAAAACAACACACACACACGGCCTTGACCTCACTAAGCTAATAACCATCATCCTATTAGAGAGAGCTACACACCAAGCAAGGCCCATATGTGCAGATCTGTTGGGGCTCGGCCATTATTTAGAATGTATGTACACATCCTTGCCAGATAAATCAATAGCACAATCATGCAATTGAAACTGTAGCTTACTGCTCTGATTACAAATGTGAGCCAGTCTTTTTGGGGAATTACGGTCCTAAGGTTTCACTCTTTGAGAGGCGTTGTCCCAACCAAGTGTCTTACCATTGGACAAATCCACCCACAAATGCACCTATAAACTGCACCTAATCGAGTTTCAGCTGTGTGCCACTGAGTCAGGAGGCTGAAATAAGGCTCTAGCCCATACAAGAAAGGGATTGATGCAGCAGAACAGCAGGGCCGTTTTCTCCACAGCCAATTACTACGATTTGGTGCAATTAAGATCTTCCTCATTCTAAAAACACACTCTCACAGTAACTGAGAGAAAATTACTGTCACATGGTCATGTATTTGCAAAAGTATAGAAGCGGCTAAATCTATTTTCTTTGAATAACATCTATTATCACAGTTTTTTTAAAGGGAATATTTGGGCTCTCAATCTAAAATGGGTTCGGATAGAGAACACGAAAAGCATGTTTAAGCTTTTGAGGTGTAGGCTACAGAAATCTAATTTCAAGCTCTCCAGATCTGTCCTTAGTGATTTCACACACCCCCCCCCAATTCTGATTAAAAAGCACCCCCCAACCAATATACATATAAAACAAAATGTGAAAACCCAACAATGACACATCTGTTTTGAAAACATGTTATTTCTGATGAAAAGCAGGTGTTGTGCCTTAACACAAGCCCCGAGCATTTGACTGGTCCTCTGTCGACATCTCTCCAGGCGTCAGCCCTTAGATTCTGCAGTTCTAATAGGCCCTGCTCCTCCTGCCAAGATTCCTGGAAAGCAGGAGGCAGGCAATAAAATAGAAGGGGAGAAAAAAAAAAAAACAGGGTGATCCACGCCAGGAAAACAAGCGCGCTGCTCTGTCTGCTCCATCACGTATTTATGGCCCATAGAGGCATGGCATACCTCCAATTACTGGCTTACAGCAGCCAGGGAAAAGAATTGTTTTATGACAACACAAGCTCCCTCCGCACGCTATCTAAAAAAAAAGACTAAACTTGCGCAATTCACACGTGATTGCTTGCTGAGACATCCGGTACATTGGCCATTATTTTAAAGCCTTGTCTGGTCAGAGTGGGCCTATAGACGGATAAAGAGCTGCTAGCTCAAAAGCAAATTACATGCGCTAGTTTTCTTTTATCATATTGCAATACATCATTAATCCACGATTTGTGGCATGAGGCAACACACTGCAGACTTTTACCTTGTTCGGAGAGGCTTTCTACAGCACGATTCTTTCTACAGAATCAACAGAAACAAGCACTCGCCCCGGACGCCCAGTGGGAGTGATTTGTTTAAACGCCATAATGACCAATAAGACTTGCATCTGCACATTTCTTTTGTTGTTCTAATTTCTAACTAACGCTTGTGTTCAGAGAGGGATAGTTAGACACAGGTCGAAATTATTTGTAGTAGCATGCTCCATTTTTATGTTGACATGGCACAAAGAAGGTATTGTAAAGAAATAATAAAAAAAGATAAGATCATTAAGCTTAACGCCCCTGTCCACCCACACATCATAAAGAATGTGTCAGTTGTACCGCTATAAGAGAGTGCAAGAAAACTGACATAGGACAGTCGTTTTGAGTAGGGATGTCCTAATCACCTTTTTTGGTATCCCGATCCGATCCATTTATAAATATTTAAATATAGTAGGCCTATAACTGTACCATACTAGTATCTACGTCCAGTTTCAATCTTTTGTAATGTACTGAGATAAACTTTCTTACTGGATTAAAATAGTTAAATAGTTAAGTTAATAAATAATAAATAGCCTCATAGAATTCATGTGATTAGAATTGATAATAGTAAGATTTATTAGTTAGAAATGTGTTACGTACGACTGACTTGGATATAATCTTGGATATAATTGATGATATATTGATATATTATTTAATGATCTGAACTTTTATTTTGAAGTAAAAACTCAGATACGCTACTTCCTGTTTAGAGTGTGAGTAGCAGCAGCAATGTGTCCAGGCGGTCAAGAAGGATGTGTGTGATAGTTTATTATCTTATGTTTTCATCGTGCTCTTTTTCTAGGAGTTTCATTAAAAGGTTTTTGGAACATTCAACACTTCTGTGTTATTAAAGCTTCCGCTACAAACTCGTAGGTGGTCGCAAACCTTGTTATAAAGTTCTGGTACCGGTATAGCTGTGTCTGTCTGAAATGTAGTGTCGGAAGGGTAGGGCATGCCACCGTAGCTCCATAAGCCGGTGAAAGCCTACATTCTCTACCACCGAAATTGGCTGGTCAGCCAAAGAGTTACGTTAAATTATTTTCTCCGTTATTTTCCTCGCCTTATCGCTGTTTTGACTAAATTTCTCTTGTCGTTTCAAGGCACTCGCCAGTTAAAGCTGTGTTGGTGCTGTCTTCGTCTGAGTAAGCTTCGCATTGTAGGTAGCTGTTGGGCTGCTTTGAGTTTCCAATTTCCAAAATATGTCTAGATCGGCCCGATACTGATGTTTGATATTTAGGGTTGGGGTACCGAACTCTGTACTTCTAAGGGTACTGACAGAATGAAGTCGGTACTACCGAGTACCAATTCACATAAAATCAATCATTGACAAACTTCGGTATCTGAGCCCGCAGTGGTGACCGCTGCAGCTTTTTCAATGTTCACAGTCAGGGCAATGGTGAGCCAAAAGCGGTCCCAAGTGTTCTATTCACTATTCTAAACTTGACCCAGACAACGCTCGCTCCAATATTTGTGATGAAAAATGCTAAGCTGGCCGTGGCAACACGTCCTGAGAAAACACCTGGTCAAACACAAAATATTTCTAAAAGCTGAAGCACTAGCTAGCCGCAATCCTGCAGCAAGCAAGTTTTTTTTTCTCTCTTGTAAAGTAGCGAAAAATGGTGCTGTTGGGTACAAGTACCAGTATCTGTTCGAATGTGAACGGTACCCAACCCTATTTATATCGGATCGGGACATCCCAAATTTGAGATAATGTGGTGGAGAGGGGTTTTAACGTGAATGTCCCTTTTTTTTTTAATTAAGAACTGATTTTCATTAGATTTGAACAAACATCAAACACATGCCAGTAAACCAGGGCACACCAGCGGGTGATCCCATATTTCTCCCCATATAACACTGCTTAAAATGCCACAGCTTCTCTATCCCTTCTAAAGGATAAAGGCCACATCTTCATAAACTAGTGGACTTCTCGCCTAGGTCAGTACAACTAACTGGTCACTGTGGAAACAGGCATTCTTAAAGTGATTGTGTATTTAATTAAAGTTGTATTCTTCAAAGTAACTGACACTAGTCTATCATAGTCTATCTAGGTTATGGGATCAAATCTAATGATGATAACCTAGGAATGAAGAAAATAAATCGGCAGGTTTAACATTAACAATTTATGTCCAGCTGTTAGAGCCACCACTGGCCGCAATGTGTGGCAACACACACACACAGTATAGTACATATAGTGTTTGTTGTTACTCAGTTATTACAACTAAACTACTCAACTTTGATGTAAACGCGTTAGAGAAATCACGAATCAAAATACATCACCTATAGAAGAGTGTCCTGTGGCAGGTTGGGCCTCTAGTTCCTCTAGTAAAGAGTCTCTGACCCAGGAATACTCTTCTTCTAGAGACCTTAGAAACATATCAAAGGCGTGGGGACCGCGGCTAGGCAAGATATCGAGCAGTTTCAATGTTTGTTTTTTTTTGGTTATTTGTGACTCGATTTCTTCCATTTGACTCTCTGTTAAAATGTTTTCCTGATACATAAACTGCATGATCGTGTCACTAACTAAAATCTGATTCGATAGTTCCAGTCTCCGTTTCCTGAGTATTTCCTTGTGCCTCAGGTCCATACTAAACTAGAAGACAACGTTCTAGCTGAGAAGGTTGGTTAACCCGCATAGCAAAGACGTTTACTACGAAAAACACTCATAATCATATGTATTTGTGTAGGTAGCTACACTAACTGGAAAAGCTACTAATGCACATTGCTGTATGATCCGACTGGAAACATCGCTAAGCGGAACCATTGTAATCCCAGGATCGATGGACCGATCCGAACCACAAAGTGAAAGGATTTTCTCGTAAATATTTCAAATATTTATCACAGTTGAGATAGAAATAAGTAGTACTTTTTGTCTCACAGTTTACAGCGAAAACATGTGTGACCTGTGCTTGTCATGTGTTTTTCCAACTTGCAGAATTTACTTGATAGGAGACGGAGTGAGGGCATGCCTAAATCCTATAATCCTAGAAGGTTACCATACATGTTAATTTAAACAGGCCTACATAATCACGTTTTACAAAATCTTGACGACTCGTATGACGTATGATGGTATCTGCCAAAACTTGCCCGCCCTACATAACGAAATCATGTTAAGCAATGCTGCACACTGAATGAATGTGCCACTGTGTATGTTACAAGTTACATGCCCAACCTTATCTGGTAGAATGTCCTCAAGCAGGCTGCTTGAGGACATTCTACCAGATAAGATGTGGCATGTTTTTCTTATTATTTTGGACAGCTGCTTGAAAAATAAATAATAAGAAAAACATGCCACATCTATTTAAATTCAGATTTTAATATTCATTGTTTAAAAAACGCTAACAAAATACACAAATAGTAAAAGTAGAGATAAAGCCATGTATACATATATTCATATAACACATCACATTATAAAATGGTAAATAAAATTACCTTACAAATAAAAAAAGTTTTAGTTTTTACTTTCAAAAAACTTGTTACAATGGGATCAACTGATCTACATATATATGTTGTTATCCAGTAGCCTACATATACAGTATATCAGATGATTTCTGTAATTAATTTGCCTGGCCTCTGGCGGGATGGAGGGCTAACCTAGTGGTTAGGGTGGTTGTAGTGGTGGCTATGAGGAATTATCTGTGTAGAGGCTAAGCCCAAATTTTAAACCCCTGAAGTGCTGTCCCGGGGTTGAGTAATTTACACACTTTTTACCTTGTTTGATTAATGAAAGTCCAAGTTGTATTTGCAGTTAAAACCATTGGTTTAATATTATTCCATCCATCTCCATTGTTCTCCAGACAAACTTCATTGAACATGTGTGACTTTGTACTGGTATGGTATGGTGTGTTCCTATGTCCGTGTGAGTGTGTGTGCGTGCGTGGTCAAAAACTGAGGAACCAAAGATTGGTTCCTTTTTATGCCAAGAGCGCTAATTGGCTCTTACAATCTGCTTATGATTATTGTAATATTACCTCATTGCTTTACATCTTACAAAATTAGTTCTGACTGAACTAAAGTCTCTCAAGTATTCTCTTAAATGCAAACACTCGCCACTAAGTTGAGGTAGCTTTTTGCAAAGAGGCAATGAGGATCATGGGAAATTCTTTACTCCAGGATATCCCTGTAGTGCCTTTAAAACGTGCATGCGGTATGTGTTACAGGGGACTGATCTTTTCTTAGCCCTGCCAACAAATACACACCTTTAACCTTCTCTGGACTACCGGTGATGTTGGAGGTGAGTGAGGATTCTCATACAGCTATTTGAGTGAAATCTTAAATCTGTTATTGTCAATTGAAGTCTTCCAAAGGTTCCATTATCTGGCCCTAGTTGTTCTCCTTGTAGGCATGAGTACAGTTCTTCTGATACACCTGTGCATTTGTTCACAGAAGCAGGATGACATTCAAACAGATGCTCCTGGGAGAGGATGTGGACCCATGTGATACTGGAAAGAAATGGCTCCCATTCATTAATAATACATTAAAATGTTTAACCCTTTAAACAGCAACTGAAAACAAACATGTCATTTATAGACCTACTTAAGTACATGCAGAATATACATGTATATGTACAGTCAGACTATCTATTATAAAAACATGTTGGTAATGCTTTGTGTAAGCACTGTAAATGAGCAGGTGAAAATACTTAGCGAAAAGGCCCAAGCTAAGAAGCTTTTTGCCAATAACATGAATGTTTTTTTTTTACTTCAGTGACATATGGCCCAAAACTGTACTTTTATCTTAATCTACCATCTTAATGATGGTAAACTGCTAGTTGTAGTGCTGGGTATTTGATTTGCTACGTTATAAGAATGTTACAGTTAATAATGTGTTCACATACAACAGTGTGCATTACTACAATATTTCAACAACAAATGCTGCTAAATACAAAAATAGTAGAAATGTTAACAGAAAGCAGACGGAACGGAAGAGGAAAATCTAAATTGGTACTGAAGACACTAACCTAGGGCAGCACCCAGGTAGCCATGCAGCTGTGGGACACAGCAGGAGGCTGGAGTTACCATCCTGCTCCTGGGAAACAAAATGGATCAGGTGAATGAAGACAGGGAGGTGTCATTCAAACAGGTTGTTTTTTTTTCTGCAAATTAACGTTCATCAAAGTAGTTTGCCAAATAATTTAGAAAAAATGAAATAGATTGATATTGGGGTGTTTTTTTTAACCCAGTCCTAGCTAGTTTAATAACTTTCACTGTTCTAACGGCTCTTTACAGACTGTAAAAGTGATTATGGTCTGGTCAATATTTGCATCACACGTAAACCCATGTCTAATCTATTACAGTTATCTACATGTCATCATTATATACAACAATGGAGGCTCCGTCTAAAGGAGGAAGCATATTGTCACTGTAAGGTGTCCTACTGTTATGATTTAAGTGCATTCAAATTACTGTTCACTGTTAATGTCACTGTATGTTTCACAACTGAAACAATTTAATATGTGTAGTTAGGTAACATAAAAATAAACAATGTTAAATCAATTGTTTCTCATTAAATGTTTCAGTGGTTTCCCCATAATTATGATTACATAATCCATGCTTGAATAATTTTGCCAAATGGCTATACGGGCTACTTAATCTTGTCTCTTGAAACGTTAGCTATTTAGTCATTATCTATATAGTAAATAATCATATACCTAAATTATTTTGTACTTTACAGTCCCAGGTAAGCAGTTTTATTTGTATTTATACACATTACAAAGTTTAATGCTTCATGAAAACATAAAATGTATTCCTTCTTTGTTTGTGCTAACACACTTGCCATTCTACAGTAGTCTCCAATCCGACCATATTGGGCAACTGTACTGTGCAAACTTTGATAACTGCATCATCCAAAGTAAACAATATCCTCCATATTAGAGCTATTCATCCTGCAATAGCACACATCAATAAAGAGATTTTTGTTAATATATTGCTAACCATTTAATAGATTTTTGAATTGGTCATTTTCAAGATTACCCAATATGTTTTTACTGAATAAGATGATAGCCAGCCAATGTAAATACTGCTATAAATAACCAATTAATCACATTTTGAACAGAGACATTTGATTTCATAGAGAACTGGGGCCAAGGTGAACAACAAGTAAGCTAATTTTCATAACATGAAAACAAATAGAGCCAACAGGCAACAAATCAAATACTTATGGAGTCGCAGTTAGTGAAGAGCTTGATTCCATGTTTGTTTTATTTGCTTTCTTCAGAAAACAATTTGCATGATGAACAGGACTAAGAACAATATAAAAGTTAGTTAATCTCTCGTACAGACAGACCTTTATGTTCAGTATATTGTTAGCAACAGCTACAATCCAGGGGTACAGTAGGCCCACAACATATTACTGCCTGCCAGTGCAGCAGATGGAGACTTGCGATCTTCATTCCAACCAATATGATGATGCATACTTTCAAATGTTGTGCAGCTTTATTATTTTCCCCAAATTTTAGCTAGAAACACAATGGAAATATTTTGATTCATATTAGTCTGCAGACATTGAGCCATAGCCATATGTCACAATACCACCAAATAGCAGAAATTAGACCACTTACATTGTTCCTATGTGTTTTATGCTGCAACGTCAACGATAAACAGATGTGTTAAACTCGAAGTTAAATAATCTGGAATTATTTAATCTCTTGAAGTAAACCTATTTTAATGTATATGGCTTGCACCTCCTCACCATACAAATCATAGCATTCATACAAAAATACAGGAAAACGAAATATAATAGATATTGAACATATATCAGCAAAAATCAGCAGTGTAAGCAGCTCACGTCGCAGACATGAGGCAGGGCCTGTTAAGCGACTATAAGAGCATCAGAACATGGACAACCGCGCAAGAACTAACCTCTTACAGGGGCCAAGCCCTGTTACCTGAGTAACCTACTGTTAAACTAGCACCTGGCCATGAAATCAAAACAGGTGTTACAATCGGGCCCCCCCCCCCCCCCCCCACCACACAACAAAAAAAAAAAAAACAAAAAAAAAAAAAAAAAAAAAAAAAAAAAAAAAAAAAAAAAAAAAAAAAAAAAAAAAAA
>JAOEHI010018998.1:0-28384 GCA_025447815.1 Percopsis transmontana | reverse complement strand
TCTGGCCCCTCACCTGAGACCACTTTGCCATGGGAGACCCTACCTGGAGCCCAAGGCTCCAGACAACACAGCCCTCAACTGCAGACTTTCAGCTTTAATTTGAGGGCATCACCGGGGATGAAACCCAGTGTCTGGTGATGTCTATGCGTTCCAGACTTCAGGCTGTAATTGACTGCAAAGAATTTGCAACCAAGTATTAAAAAGTGAAAGTTTGATTTATGATTGTTAATCTGTCCCATTACTTTTGGTCCCTTTAAAAAGTGGGAGGCACATATACAAAAATACGTTCACCTGATTTGGATGTAAATACCCTCAAATTAAAGCTGAAAGTCTGCAGTTTAAGCACATCTTGTACGTTTAATTTCAAATCCATTGTGGTGGTGTATAGAGCCAAAAAGATTAGAATTGTGTCGATGTCCCAATATTTATGGACCTGACTGTATATAAATTATATATATAATTTATTACATATATAATTGATATATATAATTAAAACTCTTCTGTAAGCTCTGAAGGAAATAGGCAGATGCCAGCACAGTGTTGTTTACGCCTATTGTATTGTGCAAGCCAACAGTGCCAACTGTGCAACTGTGTGTTAGAATATCTGTGGCTTTCAGATATTGTTTTTGGACCTAATTCATCCAGGTCAGAAAACTAAAACTGTACTAGTGTACCCTCATCCCCCCCTTCATTAGCACAGATGAATGCTGTTAGCACTCTCCGCGGCCAGCTAGTCCACTGTAGAGGAAGAGGACATTGATCCAATCTGCACACAATTAGCGACGACTTATTACACACAAATGAAAATGTGTTCGTCGCCATCTGTCCGCAAACAGCAGTCCATCAACCCCTGAGATAATATGTACAGTGTGCAGTCACGGATGATGTAGATGTGTACAGGCACGGCACACTTGTGCACGCATACAGTGCACACACAGAGCACACTCCTTGAAAACCAGCATTAGCCACCCAGTGTTTGAAGAGAGAGAGCATGCCCCTCCCGCACCTGTGCTGCCGGAGTGCTGACTGGCTGATACTCCTCTCTACTCCTCCTCCTACAGCAATCCTGCACTCACACCATTCTTTAGTCGTCTGGGGCACAGTTGTGTATTAAAAAAAGCGAGCTGGGGTGGAAATTTGGGGTTTCTGGGGGTGTTATAACACAATTGAGGAGTTTAGCTTTAACAAGACATTAAACATTAGTTAATCCTAGTGATTCAATTAATTATTCTTTTGTTTGCATCCCGGTAAAGTTATAATTACATTCGTAAGCAACCCCCCCCCCCCCCCCCAAAAAAAAAAAGATAGGATAGAGGAGGGGAACTATGGGGAATAGAGATGGAACTAGAAATGTGATGACAGGAGGGACTATCGCACTCTTCATCCTCCACTAATGCTAGCTGCTGGTTCATGATTAATTACACACTGGTCTTAAAATAGGCCTCTTCTGTTTGAACTCACTGTGTGTGTGTGTGTGATAGAGCATAATTAGATGGCACATTTAAGCCCTATACTGTATAAGTTGAGCTCCCTTGAGCACAGCAGCGTTGCAGGACCGCGTCCCTACGAAGTGAGCTCTGCAAAGTCCTCCCTCCCAACACAAGGACACACACCCCCCCACCCCCCTGCCCCCCTGCTGATGTCATTTCCATTTTTAGACTGTTTTAATCTTAATTACTTCTGGTTTCATACATGCATACTGTACATTATTGTTTAAAAAGGAATTGGTCCGTGCACATGCTTGCTTTCGTGGGTCTCGGCTCGCAAAGTTTTGAAAAGCACCGAGCTAGACGTTTTTGTCCACCGTGGGGTCATCTTGAGTTCTTGTGCCATAGCCCACTTGAGACGCTACAGTACTCCCCCGGTGACAACGTTAAACAGCACCCCCAGAACTTAAGAGTGACTGGAAGAGAGGCTTGTAATGGGCGAATGTCTCATGGACTATGAAGCCCGGAGCCCAGGGGAGGGGGGAGGAAACGGCAAAAAGGGAACGTGTGTGAGTGTGCTGACATAGAAACCTATGGATGCGCTCAACTGAGAGCGCAGCACACACACATACCGCGTGTACAGTATGGGAACGCACATACAGACCTGGCTCTCGCCACGCTGCTTCCTGTGGACTCGCTGAACCTTGTAATAGCTTTGCTGAGACAGGGATCATGCGTCTGCCTGGAAGGCCGCCCTCTAAGAAGTGATAAGCCGTCTTCTGGTCGCAGATAGACCTGCCCTCTTAAACTTTAATGTTACATCCCTAACATCTACTGGAGCACACAGAACATGCATATAAAGTTGCTGTATGGATGACTGCACTAAACCACTGTGATAGGAAGAACACGGTCACTCCAACTGTGATGGCTTCATATCTGAAATATTGATATAGCCCTCATTTATCAAATTTTCTCAGGAATGGGCCCAGGTTGGAGCATTTACTAAGATATTCAAAGCTCTGCTCATTCTGATGCCGTGCGACAACGGCATCAGAATGAGCAGAGCTTAGCCAATAAAAGGAAATTTTTCGTTAGTTCCCCCGCAATGAAATCCAGAAGGGAAAAAATAGGCCCTCAGAGGCTGCACAAAGCGATCATTAATTTCTCTTTATTTCCCTCATTTCAGTGTATATTGGTGATCATATAAAACGACGAAGAAATCTTGTGTGAATTGCAATATAATGTTCTATTTTTTTATTTGACGTGAATTAATATGCCTCCCCCAATGTGCAGTGCAAAAAGACTGCTGAGCGTCACTGAAGGTTGTCCATGTGCTCCCAATCCCCACATAAAGTCCTCCACAGTTCTGACATGAACACAAAATAAAGACCAAATAATCTTCCAAGTACTGTTAAATATCCCACTAGGCATATTAGGAATATGGACCATATACCCCTTAGCCAAAGAACATGGGAATATCTCCAGATTATGAACGATAGTTAAATACAGTGTGCATGTCAACTTGTTCTGATTGGTTGAAGGTGGTCCAATTGTCTGCTAATGATTTGATTGACACCTGGCCCTGACTCTGACAAACGACTGTGAATGGAGAGTTTCGTGACTGATATGCAGGATGGAACAGAGTTCCATCCTGCATATTCCATTTTTCCATTTTTTTTTGTTCCATTTTTCCATCCAGAGCTCCACAGAGAAGAGTGGAGCTTGCAAAATCAGAACGGTCTACCATGAAATCAAGCCGACAGGCTAGAGTCTGAGAAGCGCTGCTCAAAAGCATTAGATGTCCTTAAAAAAAAAAAAAAAAAACATGCTATATCCACAACATTTTTGTACAATGTGGTCTTATGTGGCAACTCCGCCCCTCACTGCACAGCACTGCACAGAGGGGAAAACAAACGTTAGGAATTATTTAAATACTTCAAAGCCAGGTATTTGGGGAATAATTGGGAGTAGGTCCAAGTTTCCACCTCTTTGCTGTGATAGGCGCGCGCACACACACACACACACACACACACACAAAGGTAGGCATATGATCCATGTATCAGTTTGTCTCTAGACAGTCAACTCACTCACTCCAGATGAGGCTACAATTACCGCCACAGTGAGCTGAATGCACTCCCGGGAAACATGAAACCTATTTGTGCTGAAGTACAGACAGTACTTTTCTCTAGTCCAGCGTGATGTGCCTGCACCCCAATGTAAGCTCAGATCACTGCCAATAGGATTGATTTACAGAGGCGTGCTAAGGAAGAAACGGGCGGCGGGGGAAAGACAGGCGAAGGAAGAAGAGGGAGAGACATGGAGAGATCGAGGTTGCATTTGCACTGCATCGTCCTCACCGTCCTAATGATGTCACTACCCCACAGTCAGACCGAATGGGTGTTGTGTGTGAGCTGTGCTTTTCACTGCCTCTTTGACAGCAGTCAGGAGACATGACAGTCATATGGAGGGTTGCGCTGAACTCTTCAACTCCAGTCTCTGTGTAGTTAGACAGGCTAAAGAAAGGTCCGCCTGCTTGCCCTCTGTGGAACCAGAAATTGGAACCCACTGCACCCGCTGCCAGTCAAAACGCACATGGCCAACAATAGTCCAAGATTACCAAGCAAGCAGGTTACCTCGATTACAGCTCGGAACCCGCAGAATGAAATAGTGCATATTAGGTGACTGGTGGGGTAGGGGTGACATGAATCTGTACATTTCATCACATATGGTGCACGTAGGCTGCTATGACGATTACTTACCAGGTGGGTAAACTACAGAAAAATGTTGCCCTGACAGACAATGTAGCCAGGTGTTTGTGTAACCCAGGCCCCCAGAGGACTGAAGATGGTGCAGGTGTAGGGGCGTGATTACTGTACCAGCTTCATCTAGCTCTACAGTAGACACACACACACACACACACACACACACACACACACACACACACACACGTGCACGTCTGGATGTATGTTGTATGGTGTGTGGGTCAGTATATGTGAAGAATCAACAAATGGTGTACTGGAGACTGCAGATGGTCATTTCATTTGATCTCTTTCTAAACATGTAAATCTTTACAGTGTACCAGAATACATCTAATGTAAAGACTGCACATTGTAAAGATGGTAATTACATGTTACTGTACATTTACATTTACAGCATTTAGCTTTTATCCAAAGCGACTTACAATTAGTACATTTGTCAACAGTTAAACTGATTGAAACCAGTTTCTGCAAGCAGATAACATTCTCCTAAAATAAGGACAGCATCATCTGTGCATTTTCACAACATTCCTCGAAGGTTTATCATTCGACATTACTCAAAGGTTTATCATTGTACATGCTGAAATTCTGTGTTTTCAGTCTGTGTTTGTGATACAGAAGGCAGTACATCTGAAATGTAATCAGTAAAAAAGTGAAACCGAAACACACTGCTTGGCTATGAGGATGCGGTGAACAGAGCTAACAAACGCTCCTTTAATATTTAATGGAAAACAAAACACACGCTGGCACAGAAACAATGACCGCTATTCCAACTTCAATAGACAGTTCAAAAATGTACAATCAATTGCCCACAGGTGTGGGTTCTGCTGCGCTCCGCAGCAGTGGAGTGGGGCGGAGAGTGTGTGCAGAAACGCACTCGCGCCCCGGTCGTTATGGGCTACATGTCTCTCAGACCGGCGAAGCAAACTGTGTTAAAAATACAGCACGTTCGAGTCACACGGATCATTTCCTCTGTAAGGAACTGCTTCAATCTATTTTTTAACAGAGTCCTCGTCACTGCATATTGAAACTTTCCATTTTCATCAACTTCACGATGCTGTCATGGTATATGAAACACGCACACACACACACACACAGTTGCATACACACACACATACACCATTGCATACCGCAAAAACGGCATTATTACAACACACGCGCGCACGCACACACACACACTATTGAAAAGCATGACACTTGCAATTAGCGATGGCTCTGTAAGGCTGAAAGGGCTAAAAGCAGGCGAAGCACTCTCGGCCAACACTTGGTGGACTCAGCGTCACACTGCATTAATCTGCAGAGGGGCGCCGTCACGCCCACAAGTCAATACAAGCCCATCCGGCACGGGGGGAGGGGGGGTAAATCGGCAGCCTATTTATATAAACGCTGCGGTTGTAGTGTCTGAATTTGTCTATAAATAAATTTCATTATCTGAGCTGTCAGATAGGCAAGAAAATAATACATTCTGGCTTATCATTGCTAACAAATGCTAGCCACTTTGACTGTTTTTGTGTGAGCTCTTGCTCTCTGGTGTGTTTATCAGTTTCATTGTCACTATTCCTGATGTGCCAGAGTGAATTCACCTGTATAAACTTACTGTTTAATAATTCAGCATTGTGCGGCTACAAGACAGCACAAGACAGGCAATCGGAAGGTAATAAATGTGTTACTGTTACTATCTTAACTGGGAAAACATTCATTATTCATACGACTTGCATGATGACCGCAATGAACATGTATCCTGTGTGTGCGTGTGTGTGTGATTAATATTCAACTGTTATCCTGTTAACTGTGTTCCAGGTGCAGGCAATAAAGTCCATCCCATGATTCTTTCTAATGCCATTCTACAAACATACCATAGAACATTCCATGTACCTTGGTACTTTGGCAATAAACGGATTATGATATAAATTTACATTTACAGCATTTAGTCAATTTTAGCAGACACTTTTATCCAAAGCGACATATTAGTACATTTGTCAAAAGCTGAATAGGTCATATACAGGTCATCGTAAGCAAACAACTTTCTGTTAGAATAAGGACATCAGCATGTCATCGGGGCTAACTTAGTTATACATGACACAACATACAGCACATTACATAACATGGCATTAAATCCTCAAAATAACAGATAACAGCTTAAATACAAGCAAAGAGCTTAAACCTTCCTAGAGCTGGTCCTAACATACAGCAGGAAAGGAGATTTTTTAAACAATATAATCACATACTGATTCTGGCTCTTCATATCTCACCAGGTAAGTTTTCCAACTCCTTCACAACCCCCCCACTCCATGTCAATCTTTATTTGCCTTACTAATGCCCCCCATGAGGGCCCCATGTTGGGAGAGCGCTGAGGGTGTTATCGGCGCGGCCCGCACAATGAAGACCGTCCGTCCACCCACCCACGGCGTGATATGTTCTGACTGCCCCCCCCCCCCCAGAGCAGGAGCAGGGAGCGCAGTCGGGTACGAGCCAATCTGGCAGCCCGGAACCTCCAGCTGGAAGCGCTCGTCCTCTCCCCTGCCGCTCGGCAACAGCTAAAATACACTTCTGTTTTGAATTCACACATCTCCCAGCTAACCTTGATGGCAGGCAGCCCCATTTTCCAAATCAGCCTGCCTGCGTGTCTCTGGCTGAGTCACCGGCTGACTGGTGTGACTGACTGCAAAGCGAGAGAATGGAAATGCAAGCCTAATATCTTGTAGCCGCTGCTATTCAAATATCTCAGGGCGCACTGCATGCATAATGCAGCTCCTATTTCTTTGGTAAGAAGGGGCTTCCAGCTCATAGTCATTTCTAGATCTTTCTCATTGCGATTTTCAAAAGGCCAGTGTGTGTGCTCACTGCGCCGTACAGCAAATAAAGCGGTTCGGAAAACCTGGATGAAGTGGTGAAATATAGTCAATCAGTCTGGGCAAGTGCCGGAAACGCCGGCGCATAATCTGATCTGCTTCTGAATGCTCTCTTCTACCGTTTGCCCTCATAACCCTTCCAGGTTAGCCGCTCCCATGCTGCAGAGCCACACAATGCCTCAACAGAGAGGATTATATCCAGGCTGATAGTGCCCTGTCTGTCAGCCTGGCGAGTGTTCTGTATCAGTTTATCTTCGGGACTATTTCCCAATTTGTGGCACACAGAGGGGATGTTTTTCGCAGATGTATAAAACTATTTACCCTCAGGAAACGTATAGCTGTACCAAACGATTAAAAAAAACTAATAGGGATTTGTCAGGTAACAGGGGGAGAATGGATCGTTCTCATTGAATCACTTCCTGTGTCTTAATATAGGGTGACATAGGGCCCAATAGGTATCTCCTTATCTGATTTAGAGAGGCAGCTAAATGAAAACGACTGCAAGTAAAGACAACGACAGTAGAGACAAATTAGAGACAATTTCCTGTACTGTCCTGTGTACTTTTCTGGTTTAGGTTGCTACTGTCTTGTCATGGCAATGCTTTGGGAAATGTCTTGGATGATTAAATTCAGTAGACACAAAATATTTGTTGACACAAAATCGGATGCAGTTGCATCACACATCACAGATAAGGCACAAGTACAGCGCTGCTTACAGTGTCAGGACTGAACGGAAATTCGGTAGCTATCACGATCAGTTGTTGTATATTGTCTCTCTAAAAAATATTGCTATATACTTTATTATTTAAATATTGAAAAAGGGAAGCCAGTCAGATCCAACATGCTAAATTGCACAATTGTGTATTATCAAGCCAGCAGTCAGTGTACACAAAGGCCCTGTGCGAATCCTTACCACAGTATATTTAAGCTCATTTTCAACAGTTTGGTAGCTCTGTTATTCCCCTAGTTAAAGAAACACAAAAAGCCCATGCTCAGTCAGCACAGCTTGGCGTGTACGGCCGTTTTATCCCACCACACAACGGAGCCCTGTGTCCCCCAAGGCTGTGCTTTAACAAATCCCATTCATTTAATAAGCAGCAGCCAGTAGCATGGGATTAGATTCAGCAGGGGTGTTTGATATGGAAAAATGGCAGAATGAACACCACGGAAAATAAGAGGGAGCGTAGAAACCCAGGAATGAGAAAATGATTCAGTTAGGAGGCAGGAAAATGAGTCGAGTCAATGCTTGGATTGAGGCTGAGGTGACTATCTTAATAGCAGTGAGGAGGCTTCAATATCCCTGCTGAGGTCGGCAATAATATGGGTGCCAGAGAGAGATATGGGCGGAGGACTCGATCGATCCTCATGTGCCGTTAACGGCAAGGTTCAGGAGGCTGTGCAAACAAATGGGTGGACGGGGACACAGTCATAACCAGAGCGGCGATAAACAATATAAAAGAGGCAGGGAAAAAGAAGGAAACAAAAACAGAGCTCGGATAAAAAGGGTCATATGTAGAAAAGAAGACATTGAAACACAGGAACAAGGCCTTCAACAGCCAATAGACAGACTGGCTAGGCTAGGCTATCTGTTACAAGGTGCCTATTGCTGTCACACACCACCAACCTATATACAAACACACACCTCAGCCTCTTGTACCTACTGTATACTCGGTTCTAGCCCTAGACTGTGTCACTGATGAATGTAAAGCCTGATCCATCCTCGATCCCGGACAAAACCTCAGCCAAGACGGCCATAATTCAGCAGCAAACTATTTCCTGTTTGCCAGCTGTGAGCCGTGGAAATGTGAAGGTTGGCCAGACAGGCCTGTATTACTGTATCCCCCCTGCACTCCATCACCTCACATGGCCACATGTCAGCGCCAGGAGCACCTCGCTAAATTCCTGCGGTGTTTACCTTGCGGAGTGTGACACAGACAGTAAACTATGCCGATGTTATCCGGACGCTTCTGCGGCACTTCTGTGCAACTCCTATTGCACAATTCTTTGGAAAGTTATGGAAATGGCCATATCATGAATGGTTAAACGAGGAATCTAAAAGAAATGTGCTTACTTTTTTCACCTTGCAAATATATGGTAATGTTCACTGTGAGGGATTAAGGTAGTTAGTTTGTGTACGTGTGTGTGTGTGTGTGTGGGATGGATTATGTAGATGATTTATTTGTTTGTTTGTGTGTACTCAGCATGTGTGTGTGTGTGTGTGTGTGTGTGTGTGTGTGTGTGTGTGTGTGTGTGTGTGTGTGTGTGTGTGCCCATAAATCCAACCATCCGTGAGTGTTTAGCTAGAGGCCATGTAAGGCAGAGCTAAGGGGAAATGTAAGTGGATATGACACCACATAGTCATGTCTGACCTTATTACTCTGTGATAGACAGCCTAATGGAACACAAGGCCGAGAAAGGCCTGACATCAAACCGTGATGAACCGTAGAACAAAGCTTAAAAAATAGGGAGTGGGAGAAAGAACAAGAGAGGAGGAACACGAGAAGGAGACGGAGAGAGAGAGAGAGATGGAGCAAGGCAGGGCAGGCAGCCATTGTTCTCCAGGGTACCTGAGGGATTGTGTCAGTGTAGCCCGCTGATCTTTGATTAAAGAGGTTTATGAACTCCCACCCCGCGCTCGCGGAGAGGATACGCTCGCCTCGCCCTCCAGCCCCGTCTCCGTCCTGTCGTCCTTTTTCTCTTGCTGCATCCCTCTATGCTTCTGCCCTTTCCCCGTCTCTCGGCGGTAATAGGCGGGGATCCATTCCTGTAATCCCAGCGCCATAGCTGTCTACTAAAGGTCGCACAGAGGAGGGGTCGCACGCTTTTAGTCACTCTGCAAGAACAGAGCCAACCGCTTTGCCGTGTTGGAAATCTACATGATGACAGAAACCTGGTGTTAAGTAGAACCACCAAGGCATGCCTGAGTTGAGCGTTGTCTTTCCTCATCAGGTTGGCACAATGAAGAATAAAACAGCTAGCGTGACAGCAAGCAGCGGACCTGGTTGAATTGTTCCTGAGCAACACAACGAGTCAATGCAGTCTCCTCAACACATCTACTGCCTTCTGGCCGGATCTGCTATGGAGAGGGCCAGTCCAAATGGGAATAGCCAACATAAATCATTTCATACAATTATTCCATACATTGTACACATATTGTGGAGAATGTACATTATTTCTGCATTATTTCTGACAAATTCAAAAACTGTTGAAACAGTACACAGAGAGATTCAGTAAAATTATGTCATTTATATGTCATATAATGTTATAGGAACAGTAATACTGTGGAAAGTCTGAGTGAGTTCCTCTCAAGTAATGTAGTTTTATTATCTTGTAAAAGTATATTGTAAACCTGGAGAAAGGCAGAACTACTAAGCACAAAATGCACCAGCTGTATTAGCCAAGCAGTACTGCCGCAATACAATGTAAATATTTGAATGCATCTTTATAAGTGCAGTAGGAGGCCCGTTTGGCTGGATCTCAAATGAGGACAAGAAAAAAACAATCCCTAGCCATAGAGTTTGTTTGTTGTTCATATAGCTACTAACAAACGGAGAAATGCAGCATGTCTATTTCCCATCAGAAGAAATCAATATGAACAAGCTGAGACAAAGGGCATACACACTGCTATTATTGTGAACACGGACAATAGGTTCAGAGACAGGAAGCGGTGTGTGTGTGTGTGTGTGTGTGTGTGTGTGTGTGTGTGTGTGTGTGTGTGGGTGGGGGTGGGGGGGGGGGTAGAGACAAAACCTTGGTCACAGAGAGAGGCAGAGAGGCAGATGAGAGATTTCGAAGGCAGGCAAGTGAAAGAGAAGATGCGAATGAAAAAGTGGAGGAGAGTGAAGTCAATTACGACTTCCATCTTGTAGTTGGTGTCTACACTGATTTGCTGGGGACTAGGATCTCCAGTGCTTCTCTCCAGTGCTTTAATTGCCCCCACACTGACCCACTAATTACTTTCCTGGGACCTGGTGGATCTCCAGCCTGCCCCCCCCCCCCGACATGCCGTCTAGAGCTGCCTCTCAGGACAATAAAGCGGAAGACGGCACAGAAAGTGCCAGATTAACAATGTATGATGCATGTTTGCATGAAAGAGAAATACAAAGACCGAAGGGAGGGTTGTGAAAATGGAGGGGTTGTATACTGAAAGAACAAGAGGCAGGCAGAGAAGCAGAGAACAACGGCTTTTGAATATTTGAAGTGGACTGTGGAGTGTGTGTTTTCAGCTAGGGGAGCATTCAGGAGCGCTATACTAACGTACTGTACGTCGAGGGAGCGAGGCTATGTGAGTGAGGGATGGGGCGCTCACCCATCTGCAGACGTAATTAGTTAACGAGCCGCTGATTAAATAATCGCTCATAAGGAGGGAAGTTGACAGTGGGGTCAAATTAACAGGAACAATGGGGAGCTTTCTTACCTGACGGGTTAAGCCCGAAGCTCCAGTTGAGGATGTCAAATGGGTCTCTGCTGGTGCTCTCCGTGGTGATCTTGCTCGGTTGCTCTTTTGGCTGTTGCGTCCAGTGACCGCCAAACACAAAGGACTCCGACACCGCCAACCTGGATTCCATTTCTGTGGCGCTGCTCTCAGGCTCTGTGGTTAGCTGTACGGAGTCTGTAGTGGTCTGAACCTCATTTGGAGCTGTGGTGGCTGAGAGGTCGGGCTGCAGTTCAACCGAACCTGCTGCCTTCTCCGTCTCCGCCTGAACCCATGAAACAGCAATGGGGGGTTCCTTGGTGGAAAGACCAGGGAAGGCCTCAGCGGTAGCTGCTGAGGTCATGGGCTCTGTTCTTTGTGTGTCTCTTGTTGTCAGAGGGTCTACAGTGGGCATCTCAGAGGATGTGGTCAGGGGCTCCATCGGAGTGCCCGGTGCTGAAGTCACAGCCTCAACTGTAGTAACTGCTTCCTGGCTAGATTGTCTACCCTCGCCCCCTGTTTGATTCTCGCTCTGACTCCCAAAAACAGGGGTAGAAGCTGTATTTGAAGGGCCTTCTTTTATATTTAAAGAGGAAGAAGGGAGGTTGTCAGTTGGGCGTCGGACATAGAGGATCTCCCCCCTGGCCTCCATTTCTGTCTCTGGTCCCGGTGGACCCTCCACCGGTTCCCACTGGGAGTGGAGAGTAGTGTGCTCCGTCACAATCCCAGGCTCAGTGTGGCCTAGGGTGGGTGAAGACTCTGTTTCAGTGTTGAGCATGACGCTACTAATGTCCTGAGGGTTGGTGTGTGATACAAACGCACCGGGGAAGTTAGCCTCCTCTCCACTTCCCTCTGCCTCTTTGTCAGTTGCTGCCACGGCTTTGGTGGCTGGAGTGATGCCTTCCTCCTCGCCCTTCCCCTCTCCAGAGTAGTTCTCTGGGAAGTCCTGTCTGAAGGAGGAGGGGAGGGTCATCACTTCCAGGGGCGCTGCTTTAGCTTCCAGCGGCTCAAATGTGGAGACTTCACCCACATAGTCCACCTTTCCTGGGGGCCCGAGTTCGGAACCCCGAATTGTCTTGACGGCCCACAGGAGTTGGCTGTCAGGGGCGGGGGGCGAGGCCGTCCTTTCTCTGGAACGCTGTGGAACTCCGGAGGTGTTGACAGGTTCACTGGGTGTTGTGCTCTCAGTGGGACCTGGTGCCACGAGTTCTGCAGGGAGTGAAATGAGACAATAGACTAATTAAAGCAGTTCTGTAGGCGGGCGGGGTGGAGGAATTTAATTAGATGTGGAATTAGCAATTAAAACTGCACGTCTGGCTGCGACGCCGCTCCTGAAAGTCTTACAGGGGACCTCGTTTGCACCTTTTAATATATTAATGTATATTGGGATCACTTCCATAACAGCTTATAGTCATTGAGTCAGATATACCCAGATGTGCTTTGTAATTCATTGTAGATTTGCATAAATATACATATATTAACGAAGTGGGGATGAAAATGTAACTTCCCTAAACATTTGTAAGCTGTAGGTTTGTCTTTAGTGAAGGCAGCTATTTTCTGTGATTCCTGCTAAAAATAGAAAGTGACACGTCCAAAGAGTTTTGGATGAAAGATGGAAGCGATATTGGCTACCCACACATTCCCAACGGCAAAAAAAAAAAAAAAAAAGGATAAAACAATATATTCATGGAAAATACACAATTATTTTCTCTGCCCATCCTTTTATCTTTTTATTCGCCATGGGATCTCTATCCCCTAACAGCCATTTGTCTGAGGTGAGACTGGCCAAGAGAAAATATCTACAGTAGCAACTCAGCAGCCAAGCAATGTTCGTTGTGCATCTACAATATGCACCATCTAGACATGTTGATTTAGATTAAGCGGACCACTGTACCTTATCTGCTTTACAGCTTTAAACCCGACACTGTCTACATCATCAATAATTCATGCCGTCTGTATGTGTGACTCAAGCTTGCTGTGGGTTTTCTTTTTTTAGGGCAGAGAGTCTCAGCTATAGCTTTGGCTTGGCTTGGCTGTGCTCAGCTCTGTTAAGGAACACAGCGGGGGATGCACTGTGCAACACAACACAGCACAACAAATTAGAGAGGGAGATTAAACATACACAAATATGTACAGGCATGAAATATTAACATGCAAGTGAATTATTAAAGAAATCTGTTGTTGCTTTACGTCTAAGTGCGGTTTATGAGCCTGGGGTTAATTTCCATAAGAGCTGTGTAGCTCGGAGTATTTGTCCTACAATCTGAATTTGTAATTAACAAATTTTACTACACACTGATGACACTGGGAATAATTAAACACATTCATCTGGTTTGATTATCTGTGTAATAGCTGATATAATAAATATTATGAGAGAATTAGATATAGGTTGGGATGATGCTGTGGGGATACTTATCTAGTCAGTGCCCTAGCTCCACAACTAAATCTGTTTGTTGTGAGATTTTGCTAAGCGGCTGCTAAGAAATAGAAGATTGCTGAAAGCAACACAAACTAGGGCCTGGGCAATTAACCAAAAATGTATTGAATCCCACAATTAGAACCTTTTATCGACTTAATCATGTCGGTTAAATTTGGTTAATACTTTCTCCAATGCGTGTGTTCATTAACTGTCCCCTTAAAAAAATACTGTGTTGTGTTCAGTCACGTGGCTCCACCCCGTCCAACTAATGCTAGCTCGCTAAAAGCGAAGCTGGCGGCGGCAACACAAGCAGCTTATACTTAAAAATAATGCCTTGACCGTCGCTTGGACACATTTTGGCTTAATTGAAGAGGAAAATAAATAAGTCAAATATAAACACTCCAGAAAAAACATTTCAGCGAACTAAGGTAACACCACCAATTGTTTGTTTAATTGTTTAATCACTTGGAACACAATCACATTACTGAATATGAAAAGTGCTTGACTCAAAAAAAGAGAGAGAGACTGACAAGCGACGTGTGCTTTGATGAACTGTTCAAAATATTCAATAAATAGCCATGAATAGTTTATCTGTGTGTTTCCTTAAATAATTAAATAAAATAAAATAACAAAGATAAAATATGCAATATCCCAGATTGAGTGGTTAAGCATATTTACAGTACAGACCTTGTCAGAGAACAATGAGGGCAGTGTTAACAAAAAAAAAGTATAAAATATATAATCGTTCATTAATCGTAATGGAGGTAAACGTTTGAAATAATCGTGATATTGATTTGAAGTCATATCGCCCAGCACTAACACAAACTCATAATAAACTTGAATTAGGCAAATAGAATAACATCTATTTCCATACAATACAGCTTTGCTGTATTGACTCAGGCCAGGCAAACATGTAAGGAAAAGAAGATGGAAGCTGACAATGAGTGCGTGGGGAGAAAGAGACAGGGACAGACAGGGAGGAAAGAGTCAAATAATATGTGACAGAAAGAGAGAAATAAAAAAAAAACACGGAAGAAATTCTCTAGCACACACTGTACAGTACTGTATGGTGACTGGTGATGCACACGTACAGATTGGCATCTAATAAATATAGACTGGGCTGGGGTTGGGAGTTAATTCACTGACACATGAATCATTTCATGTTCACCCACACAAGTCCCCCTGCACTCTATCACACTGATTTATTCCTTGGGCTTGATGAGACTGGGGTACTCGTGTATTTCCTTGAGGAAAGATCAGGCGCTGACATACAAAGCGTGGCGATATTATAAATGGGTCCACTTTTCAGTTTTCTCTAATTTCTGTCGTGTGTCCACACACAAACTCCTCTGGATCCTCAATCAAACAGGCAACATGCCACACTGATTATTACTAAGGAGTCCACAGTTGCAAAGGGATAGCCCGCAGTGGTCAATATAGGCAGTTCATCCCCCCCATCCCCACCCCCCACCACGGATGACGGATTAAGGGGAGAGAGATCAGCTCGGCAAATGCGACATTAGAGGGAAAAAACACTTCCTCTCCTGGTTTCTAGTCCCCCTTTTTTCTCCCCCTCCTTTCGCTCGGCTCACCCTTGCTGCTGTGCTAATTACCACCAACTGTATCTTCAGCGAGCCGGGCCCTAATTGGCAGAGACGCAGGCGGAGGGTAGAGCGAGCAGCACCACAGCCACAACCTCCACTTTAATTTGATACGGCTGTGAATAATGCATGCAGACTAAAGCTTTTCTGATGGAACGAAACATTGATACCTTGTGGAGGGTGGGGTGGGTGGGTGGGGGGGGTTAGCCAAGGTAGCCAAGTATATATATTAATGAAGTTGGCGATTGCTCTGCGAGAAAGCCCTCTAACTTTTATTGAATAATTTTTCCAGCTATTTCTCCGCGGGGGTTTAGAGTTTAGCGCGTATCATTATTCTACATTCCCCATAGCTCGTGTCTCACCTCTCTTCTGTTCCTTATCCAGGCTGAGGGGTGCGGTGAGAGAACCCTCTCAAAGTGACTTGGCCAAACAGCACCACAGCGCTAACAAGGCTGATTATCCGCCGCAGCTATATATAGGCTGGAAATGAGTGCGTGTTTCTGCCTTCAGAGAGGCTGAGTTCTAAGACACGCATATATGCACACACACGCACACACACACACACACACACTCACACACACACTAATGAGCAGATGTACACAAAAAGTACGAATAACGCTTCATAATAGGCTGTTAAGGACTCTAGACACCGTTGGTATTGGCAACTGAGCCACTATTGTTAATGGAGGGCTGAGCATTAACTGCACGCTTTAATCAGCCAGACTTGGTAAGGCAGTTCCAAGGGATTCCTACAGCTCCAGTCTTCCAGTCCCAAGCCATCTCCAAACCAAAAGGATCCCGGGAACCAGATATGTGGAGAATCAGCGCTTTGTATTGATGTTACCTGATCTACATTGCCCCCAGGTGTGTCTCTTTCATATACTGACCCAGGGAGCCATACAAATAGCACTGTAGTATTAATGTACATATGTCTGCGACACAACAAATGAACGCTTGAGAGAAGTCACGTCAAGCCATTGCTTAACTGTTAAAGTTGATTCTGAAGAATTAGTGAAAAACCACCTGCAATATCTCCCCCTGAAAAAAAATCAGATTCTCTGCATATATAGCGTATTTCTGTCCCTCATTTTACCCCTCAGCATCCCAAGCAAGAGAGTCTATTCTCACCTGTGGCCAAAACACATCTCCAGCCAACAAAAATAGATATTCTATGTTTCTGTTGTGTTACTCTCCACATTGGGATTCAATGATATCAAACAATTAATAATAGAATTGTGTTATTTGTTAACCTTTAAAAGTAAACAATTGAGGTCCTGGGGCATGAAGTGTACATAAAATACAAATATGTGGTTGATTACAGATGTACACAAACAATACACACAACTAAACACACTGATGACTCAATTCACAAAGGCTCATACCATTAGCAGAGGAGGGTGGGTTGGTCAGAGGTGTGCTTAATTCTTCTTCTTCCTCAGACAGCGGGGTGGAGTCATCATGCTCTGGTTTCTGGACTGCATGCACCAATGGAACCATTGGCATCACCTCTTTCTCCTGTTCAGACAACCCCTCTTCCAGTCCACTGGCAGCAGGTTTAAATAAAGCAGTGCTGCCGCTATGTTCCCTGATGCCGTTCTCCATTCTGCCTTTGCTGCTCCCAGCCTTTGGTACAGCAGGGCTTCCTCTGGGTGCTCCACCCGCTGCCCGGCTCTCCCCCGCTTTTTCCTCAAGCACTGAGGCGCCTGTGGCTGTGGCAGGAGGACCCCCTGTCTTTTCCTTTTCCTCGCCTGCAGTCCAGTACCTAAAGGGCTTCATCAGAGTGTTAACAAACTCCGCTAGCACACTGTTACTGGTCTGAGACTCGGGGGTGGAGGAAGATACAGGCGCCAACGGCGGAGAATCAGAGGATCCGAAATGGCCGCCATCTTCTCCACCTTCTTCTTCTTTGGCTGAGCCTCCATGGCTCTCCAGGCTTTCCCGAGCAGGCAAGGTGCCGCTGCTCTTTGGACTCCCAGAGTCCTCCTGCCCAGGTTGGCTTGTTCTGAGCCCGTCCTGACTCTCTGCCCAGCCCGGGGAGCTCTCATCTGGACCCAGGTGCATGACTACATGTTCCTCAGAAATCTCAGAGGAGTCATTGTTAGCAGCGATGGAGTGAACCTGCGCATTGTCCAAGTCGACCAGGCCGCTCCAGGTGGATGTCTCTGAGTAAGGGCTGTTGAGCTGAGCTTCAGTGACTGAGGACAAGCCCTCTGCCACTGGGTACACTGTCTGGAACAAACCCCTTGCCTCTGATGCTTGGACCCCTGCTGGCTGGTGTTCTGCAACACAGAAGAGTCCTATTTTACTAAGCGTGCACTGCTGCGTTCACTTGACCTGCTTGAATCTCACTTCATTGTTCTCCTGCCAGTGCAGCAGTAGCACGGCTGATATTTCCATAGTGGGATTACATTTAGAACATGCAATAGAATACTATATTATATCATATAATTAAACAATTGATGCTTCTTTTAAGCCATTTTACAAAAGCTATGATGACTGAGTAATATTACATTTCTATCAAATTAATGACTTATACAGGCAATATTATTTACTTGAACATGACATCTAATCCATAACATCAACAACAAACATTACCATTTTTATCTAGTTCTGCTTGCTCAAAGTCTTCACTGGTTATAAATATTCATTTATTGGTGCACAACATTTATGGGAATCATCTATCATACCTTTTTTATCAAGGAAAATGCTGCTGCACTCTGTAAAATGCTGTTTACAGAGTGATTAGTTCACAAGGATGTTTTGATCATTTTCTAGGTTGACATTGGAAAATATTCATGTCTCTCATTTGCCTCATTATTAGTGTAACCCACAGTATAGTACTGTATACTACAGAAACAGAAACAGAAAGATTGCGTGCATTATTTTTAAATGAGACTATTCCACAGTGATGCTAAGACACACAGAGCGCTATTAACACCAAGACAACAAAGAAAATGGCACAGCCAAGAAACCCATATGGGTGAATGGTGGTTTGTTACTGGGAAAACACAGTACAGTATACGGCCCTGCACCGATGTCAGTGAACAACCGCAAAAGTGTAAATGATGGACAGATTCTGTTTCACACTTACTCTCTCTCAGCAGGCTTCAGTATACAACCCTTCACATTCATGTGAGTGTGCGTTTGACAGAAATGTCACGCAGTTATGTCGCTGTTAACTCACGCGTGACACAAACATCTCTAGCGCTAATTAAAACCCGGAGTGAAAACCATATCCCCTGCTTCTCCCCGGTTACCATGGTAACTATCACCATGATGCCACATCACCCCCCCCCCTTGGTGTTCACACACACACCTTGGTAGCAGTAGGCATCAAACAAGGCCATGGTGTCGGGGAAGCCGGTGCGGTTGGGGTTGTTGTAGACGGTTCGAACGCCGGGCTCGTCCCCGCCACAGTTCCTCCGCGGGACGTTGATGGGGTAGCGGACGCTGCTGTCCGCCAGCCACCCGGGGTCACACTGGTCCAGACCGGCCTGCCAAGCCAGGTAGAGCTGGCCGACGGTGGCCAGCTGGGCTCCCAGAGAGTGGCAGTGGGTGGAGGCTGTGGCCAGGCTTAGCTTGGCCGGCACTGAGGAGTGAAACACGTCACCTGGACAGAGAGCAGGAGAAGGGTGGGGACAGGAGAGGAATTTAGCCTGGTGTGTTGCAGAGCAAGGACGGGAGGTGTTGTGGGCAGGATAGACCTACTGGTCTGGGTGGGAACTCCCAGTGAATACTTTCTGGGCATGATTTCCCAACAAGGGCCTACCTTTACTGTACGCTTTACTCCTACCTGCTCCTTAATACCCCTAATTGTATTCAATGTTGCTTTTAGATAGAAAGTGTTAGTTGCTATCGTTTTGCTGTTTTTCATTTGAATCCACTGATTAACCTGTAAATTACTCACTTCTAAATAAGGCTGTTGTAAATATTTAGTTTGATTTGCCATAATGGTGGATTAACGTGGATTTTTCTTTTTTTGCCATATAGCCTTTGTTCCTATTATTTTTCAGTAGTATTTAGAAGTTGTTGAAGAAACTAGTTTGACTTTAGAGAGCTACAGTGTTTTATTCTTCATAAATATTTATTACACAAAGCAACAAATAAAAAGCAGATTATTGAGCGGGACTTTAGTTGAACCCTACCAAAATAAACAAATGTCTGAATAAGGAAGGTAGAGGAAGATGGTACAGCAAAAACAATTAAAAGGAAGAAGATGGAGGTCAGGCTGAGAACACAATATTGAGAAAACATGGTTGGGGTGCACAAAAACGAAACAAAGGAATGCTATGAGGACCACGGTAGACATGAAATTATATTAGGAGATAAGCAGCTAGCAAGACGTTGAGTGATGGCAGAATATGAGACGAACATATGGGCAGTGTGAATAAAGAGACTAGACAGATATAACATTGTGGGTGGCAATATGAGAACTCGGGTGATTTACTGAGGGTTATGAAATGGCCGATATATTGATGAACAGGCAGATATGGAGGTGAAGGGTGGAGGATAGCATTCGGAAAGAAGTGGAATAAGAGGAAAGAATGAAGTTCAGTGTGATTAGTGCAGGAAATATCTAGTAATTAATATATATTTAATTCAAAAAATTATACGATAAAAATACTTAATATAGCTTCATTACTGACGTAGCCTTTCACAGGTTTATACCCAAAATACTGTATCTCCAGTATCTTTTGTGCAATTATATTTAATAAATGGTCGTGGGTCAGTACAGAGGTAAGCCCACTTGATGCTTATGCAACTCTTTTACTGGACAAAGATCAACTTAACTCAAGTGGCAGCTTCACACAAGTTTACACTCTGGACCCACTTGGGATCTTAACCATGCTGTCTGCAGGGTGATATAACAGGGAAAGGCAGGCACACGTTTGACCTTCTTCTCCACAATTTCCCTCAGAATTGAACCTCTCTCTCTCTCTCTCGCTCTCTCTCTCTCTCTCTCTCTCTCTCTCTCTCTCTCCTCCCCAACCTTCTCCTGCAATCCCCCTGTTCCGTTCCCCTGCTAACAGAGAATTAAGCCCTGGTCACAGTGCTCCAGAACGGCGGGCCCGGTTCTTAGTGATCCAATGCATGACTAAATCCTAACTGATAGTCGCAGCTCCCGGCTCCCACCTTGCAGTTGCTTAGCAAAGCAGTAGACATCAAACAGCTCATCGGGGGACCTATTGCCATAGTTGCGCACTCCGGGTGAGTCCTCACGGTCGCCATAGCAACCGGGTCGAGGAGACTGGATGGGATACCTGTGGAGAGGGAAGAGGAATAACATAACTGGGATGGGTGAATGTAGGAAATAATATAGCATAACGAAAATCCATCTGACAAATCCCTCTTTTTTAATTAAGTAACATTGGACTATAACTTTATGATAATGTGCCCTAAATAAAATAATAAAATAAAAATGATCAGAAGCCCTCAGAGTTATTTATGCTTTACAACATGATTATGTAGTGCAGACAGAGGTTTTACTGAAGATATAATAAAGCCTTAAAGCTGCAATCTTTAACTTTTTAGTTACTTTTACTATCTATTTTTACTACCTTCCGGAGGAGGAGGTGAACGTTAAAAGGTTACCACTTTCCGCAGACCCCGGTGTCATTGGTTGATAGCTTTCCAACGCATCACTTCCAGTAGGTGTCTGGGGCGAGCACTAAAGGCTAGGTTTTCTCGGAAGGCTATGTTTTTCGGAAAGTCAAAGCTCTAGTCTGTATTGTGATACCTCACAAATTAAATAATGAATTCTTAACGAAAGAATCGCGCTTTTGAGAAGTTGCAGGTTTAATGAAGACTTTACAAACAACAGCAAACAACGGCCTTGTCCTGGCTATGCAGAAACTCCAATTCAAGTCAACACAGTCCAAGAGAAAGAGAGATGTTGAAATAGAAAGAGGAAGAATAGTCAAGGAGAGGTTATACGTATGAACGGATTCCTTCAGTAGCTTGGCGAGCTAGGAGAACAGTGATATATATATATATATTACACAGCTCCAACTGTGTAATTATTCCACAAGTATGATTCCAACTACACCAGATACCAGATTAAGTCAGGCTCTCACACACACGCACACACCACTAAACAAACATGGTATCACACACGCACACTTTACCTTGACACACATCCAGTGTCTCTAAAATATTTCAACCTGTTTTTTCATCTGAATATGCCAGAAGTAACCCTCCTCCTGCAAGCGTCTCTCTTTGTTTCTCTCCCTTCTACCGGGATGATGACGAAGGAGAAGCTGTACTGTATCTAGTTCTTCCCCAAAGATTAATTGGACATCTTCCCCGCGGTTGATGTACAAGCAGACCCTCTCCAATTAGGTCTCCAGTGAGAACGCCGGGAAGGTAAGGAAGGAAGGAGCGAAAGACAGAAATGAAGGAACAGCGCCCGGGGAAGGTTGTGAGGAACTCTGCGAGACAATGTTAAATCTGCCCTGCTGCCCTAGTAACAGTGGTTTGGGAGGAACTTGTCAGTATGCTAAAAACTATTCAGAGACACAGGGTCGGGACTTGTTTCTCCAAGGTGCACATAACCCGTTTGCTCCAATGAGGACCATTAGATGTTTAAGATGTTCAAAGAGAAGCTGGCACATCATTAGTACCTAAGAACATTTTGTTATAATGAGTGTGCTTGATATAAAGGATCAGGCTTCAGCTGTTTTTATATACAATATTAAAGATAGCATTTACCACAGAAATGCAAAAAAAAAATGTACACTAGAACCCGCTAGATGAAAAGTTTCAGCCAGTACATGGGTGGCCATTTTGTTCTGTAAGTTGCACCTTGTACGCAGTGCATCTCTGTAAATAACATGACTAACAAGTAAACAAGACATCTTTCAGTTGTTAAGGCTGTGTTTGCACAATAATCCCTCTTTGTTAAAACATAAAGACTTGAACAAACAACATTCCTGACTGATAATACCTCTCTCATTAAAGGAGCTTTAGGAGTGCAGATGGGACCAAGATAAACAGAAAGCGCTAACTATAAGCGAAAGAAACGCATGAAGCTAACAGCCTTACCTCACAGTCTGGTCGGAGAGCCAGCCGGCGTCACAGTTGTCGTAGCCATCGGCGAAGGTAGCCTGGAGCTGGCCTGGCGTGGCGATGACAGCCGAGTTCTCCACACACACTCTCTGGGCATCAGGGAAGGACAAGGCATAACGGTCATGGGGTGCCCGATAGTGGAATACCACCCCTGGATAGAGAAATGAGGGCAAAATTAATAGAAATATAGATATAGTTTATAAAGGGGTGAACGTTTAGAATAAGAAATGCACAAAAACACATCAGCATCTTCGTGCTGAGAAAATAGAACCTAATTTGGATGGAACAACCTGTGTACTACAGTCGAAACAGCATGAGAGAGAAAAACAGCTTATCTTTAGAGCAAAGAGATGTCACCCTTGGACATTGCGGAGAAAACGTCGGCCATGTTTATCTTTCTTTTTATTACCCTGTTTCCACGCTCATGAAAGAGACAGTGGCGGAGACAGAGAAAGAAAACACAGGGACAGACATGAAACATAGATGGAGAGACAGAGAGAAGAGGGGAGAGGTACAAAGAAATTGAAAGTGAACGAGAAATTAAGACAAAGAGACGGTCCCCCCCCACCCCCCCCAACGCTGATTCCCCGAGCAGATTCTGCTCGGACAGAGAGGGAACATCTTTTGAAGCGTCCATCTACAGTCCCCTCACCGCGCGGGCATTGCTAGCCTCCCACCTCTCCCTGTCATTCGCCCTAGCCCATGCTCTCCTGAGAGAGCCAGTCAGCTATGCATGAAAGCCGGTAGCCATCCAGCAAGGAACACAACTCCTTTATCTTCCACTGCTTTGTGGGAGGGGAGCGGCGGGGGTACTCCTTTGAGATTGCAGGCCACTAATTTGAGCGTTACCACTCCGGGCTATGGGCGCAAAAGGCGAGCATGGACCTCCTGTGTCTTTTTGTACAGCCAGACATTAGTGGTACTCGTGTACACGCGCATGAAAGGCCGGGCGCGCACGAGGAAACAACCGGAAGTTCACGCACACACACACACACAAGACACATTCATACAGTATTCACATGAGCGTGCACACACACACACACACACACACACACACACACACACACACACCTCTCCAGGGCCAACCGTCCACCTAGCCTTTCAGTCATCCTGGTTTCATTCTCCACTGCTCTACTTCACAGAAATTGGAGCAGTCTTTTCCTTCACTTCTCTTCCCTCTGTTCTCTTTCTCTCTTGCTCTTTCTCCTCTCCCTTGTTTTGTGGCGTTTTTTTCATCCTCTCTGCCTCTGAGGCTGTGGGATCCAGTCCAAACGGAGACGCGAGCTGGCAGGCTGTTGCATACACACGGAGACAAATGGGCCTTTGGTTCCATATGGAGAACCTGCTCCCGTTCCGCAGGAGGGCTGCATCCACACCTCCACTCTCTATTTTAACTGCACGACAACTGCATATAGTCCCACACGCTCTCAGGGGAGAAAAGATGGGGAGGCCCATGCCTTTGTCTTTGAGCAGTGAATTGTAACATGCATACACATGCACATACACACACACACACAGCTATTGTTGACTATATGGCCAACGGTATTGGATCGTTTTTCTGTTATCATTTCTATTACACAGAGCTACTATGATGACAGCAGTTGTAGGAACTTGTCAGTGTTAGCCATTAAATGATGAAAAGAATCTACAAATTTCACAATTACATCGCATGTCATGTTAACATGAAATATTACAATGTTCCCTGTACAATATGAACATGAAATGTTGTCACTTCTTTGCCCGGAGTCAGCTGTACTGTATGTAGACAACTGGTCATAGCTCTGCCATAGCGCAGTGCCTGGAACAAAGCACTACGATGCCCTTTCCAGCATGTCAGTGTTTGATACGTCTATTGTCCCCGCGCCAGTTAACTGAAGCTGGCCATATCTCACCACCAACGGCTGACTAAAAGAATCAATGGCACCGCATTCTAATTGGCGAGACACAGGCAATTGACCAGTCATTATGTGCCGTTAGAAAAGAAAAAGGGAGGGACCCTAGACAGAACCAAGTGCGGAAGAAGACATCAAATCTCATCAAGCCTTTAGACAAACACAAGTGAGTAAAGCAGAGAAGGCTGTGAATTAATATGATATTGATAAAGCCACACATTATCAATGCCTGCTAATGAATGCGTTAAGCAGTCAGCGGAGTTAGCGTGAGGGGGGTTGCCGTCCGCTATGTAGCGTGACTGGCAATTAGAGCTAAGCTCTGGAGATGGCTAGTGCTAGACAGATGCGTAATTGGTTTCTATTTGAAGGAGTGGTTTTCATAGCGTGTTAGTCGATAGGCAAGGAAGAGCAGCAGACAGGGCCTCCCATGCACGGTGACAGGGGTCTCGCTCACTGGCACCCTTAAAGGGCTCATATGGAGAAAAATGAGGTGCTTTCTATTTTCTTGCCTGAGAAACCTACCATACCATCCTTGTTGTTGTAATTATAGAGACATATTAAGTGAGACATGCGCATACGTGTGCATAAACACATGGGAGTTCTATCTAGGTAATGGAGTGAAGGCTATATCTGTGTTATTCTCAATGGGAGATGATGTAGCCAGCGTAGAGTACCGTATTGTGCCATATGCGGGCAAGAGAATGAGGCTACTGGGCTTTTACAGTGCAGCAGAGCTGACGTTAGCATAGATTTGTGGCGCGCAGCAACAGAAGTGCTGTGGCTAATGCAGTGTGTGACTCCCCTGTAGTCATTACGATAATAGCCAATTATTAAAAACAGCTAGTGACCTGGAAAGAATGTGATGATAGCTATGGAGCTAAAGCACTTTTGACATGGTAATTATGGCGATGCTACAGCTAGCTACCTTAGGGGCAGCGTAATAATATCACATAACCAAGCCTCGGATCAAATGTGATAAAGAGATGCCCTACTCACTGTTTGGCATGGAGGGTTGCTCAGAGCTCTTGGAGTAGCACTACTTCACAACAGCACAGTGCTATAGGCCAACACCTCATTACTCTTATTGGAAAAGTAGCGGCATGAAAAGTGGCACAGGTCAATGATGTTATTTTTCACCCTAGTTTGCTCACCTTTTCCTCATACCAGACATTGTAAACAGACAGTAAACAGGGGCATATTAGCTGCATTAACCTGACATGGAAACAGGGTCATTATTATTTACAGGCACAGGATCTGGAAGTGACCGCGCATATACAAAAAAATCTGCCCTAGGATAAAAGGACCGCTATACGCCACAGTGCCATCTGGGGAGTTCTAGGTTTGCTTGGTGTGCCACATTACAGAGAGCATTAGCATGAGCAACTGTACCCGTGTTTTTATATTATACTGTATACTGTATAGAGTTTATGATTAGACATACTCTACGTATATTGGTGGAGAAGTGTACAATCCACACTGTATTTACCTGTGACCTCCAGTGGAACTGTGTCCTGTTCGTCGTTGATGCCAACCACCACCTCGCAGCGGTACAGGCCAGAGTCGCTGGAACGCAGCCCACTCAGTGTCAGACTCGCATTGTAGCGGTTGTCTTGGTAACCTGGCAGGGTGACTCGACCCTGAAACGCCTTCTTCACCTGGGAGAGGAGACAGAGGATGGGAAGGGAAAGAAGGAAGGAGTGAAGGAGATGAAGAGGGAAGGACAAGAAGTAAAGATAGAAATGTAGGATAGTCTGAACTCTTTGACGATGTCAAGATACTGTATGACTAAGACACGATACTTAATATTGTAGCTTTTGCAAAAGAACAACAAACCATCTTCCTAACTGAAACCTAAACCGATACCTGTAGAAGGTTTCTCCCTGTGGTTCCTCCCAGACCTACCTTCACCACATTGTCTTTGGCCACCAGAACGGACTGTTCCTTCTGCAAGCCGTCTGAGCCTCTTTGGCCCCAGACCTTGGTCCACTTGATCCTGGGGGGTTCGTGGAATGGACCGGCACTGGAGCGCAGGGTGAAGACGCATGGGAGGAGAACAGTTTGGGAAAGTTCCTCACTGATGGTCTGGTGGGTCACCTTCCGCATGTTGACCACAGTGTCTGCATGAGCTACACCAGTAGAGGAGAGGTGAGGAAAGTAAAGGAAAGGAAAGGAAAGGTTTTATTTCTGTAAGGCTAAACAGAAATCCATAGGACACCATTATAATTAGATTTAAAATAATAGATAATTAAGTAGTGTCTTCTTCTCTTACAGGTCCTGTTGTTACATTACGTCCTCGTCCAGAAAAAAAGTGCCAAGGAGCATTCTTCTTTATTGATTATTAGTCATTGATTAAGCAGTCTAATGACTAATAATTAATGTTACATTAACAGAGACGAGCAGGAGTAAGGGTGGATTTGAAGAGGGCTTTCGTAAGACATACTTACTTACAACCATTGATATGCTTGAAATAATAAATATCATAATCTTTTTTAGGTGGAAGTTATCAGAGTTACGAGTTATAATTATGTACAGTAGTCCACTGCTGCTATCTCTTTCCATATTTGTCTCCTTCTGTCTCTCTTTCCATTCTGTTCTCCCTTTCTTGATCCTTTCTCTTGCTTTCCTTTCCCTGCTCAAGTCTGCTCATATCTTTCCATCTTTCCCACTAGTGGTTTTATCACACAAAGTCTTTACTCACTTGATGTCTCAACACAAGACAACTAAATATTATCTAAAAGTCTATTTCGGATGCTGTGCCTTATTACATTATTTAACTGCCAGTTTATAATCTAATAGATTAGATTATTCGAAGAAATAATCTACTGATTAGAAGTTTAGTTTAAAAATGAATAGACTTTTGAACCCCACTGCATAATTATTAAAAAGAATCGGCGATACTTTTGAGCAGTGTTGCACTTTTGTGCAGTTGTGAAAAGAAATGTTGGGTTGCATATTGTACCTTAAAGATACAAATCCTACAGGGCACTATCAATACTACTATTAGTATCTCAGTGGGGAAAATGGCATTGTAAGCAGGGATGTTAACATGTGCTCCATTATATTTGTGGGTGTAGAATGCTCATGTATTCAATCCGTTTGTAAGTAAGATGAAAAGAAAAAAACAAAGAGACAGAAAGAGAAAAATACAAGGAGAAAAGACAGTTGGGCTTTTGTGGATGAGATATCCACAGAATCAACTATCCAGGCAGGCTCTAAATCCCACTAGGGAATCTCCAGAGGCCTTCTTCTTCTCCAAAGACCAGCCACTGTATACACTTTAAATCAGCTACTACTCCCCGTATGGTGGCCTTTCTATTAAAGCCCCAATTAATAAATGCACTCACGTCTGTCAGAAAATATCATTTTGGCAGTACCAGGAGAGAACTATAAGTTAACAAGATTAAACAGGCAGAGATAATAGAACGTCAAACTGCCATGACTGAGTGAAAGAAAGTGAGCTGGAAATAAGGAGGGAAGGGGGATGGGGAGATATGAGAATGAATGAAAAGAGAGAGAGAGGGAGGGAAAGAAAGAGAGAGGCATAGAGAGCGTCAAAGAAAACCACGGTTGGCTGGTGGAGATGGATGGTGCTGGCGATTTGATCCTTTTTCAATTTTTTGATTTAATCTTATTTTCATTTTATTTTTGTCCAGTGCGTAATATGTATGCCATTTTTAAGGCTTAGTGTTCTCTCTTGGACCCTCTGAGCAGATGATTCACCTTCTACAGTTTTTGTGATTGTTATTGTTCCTCATTTATTAAATTACGCAAACTGACGTTGAATTCTAATATACAGTAGGATTGATGAATGTGATGGTGTGCTCGCGCGCACGTGTGTGTGTGTGTGTGTGTGTGTGTGTGTGTGTGTGTGTGTGTGTGTGTGTGTGTGTGTGTAATGTAGTCACTCTCAATCACTGAGTGAAAAAATATCACCGCTCATTAAATATAAATCTAACAC
>JAOEHI010018978.1:0-28392 GCA_025447815.1 Percopsis transmontana | reverse complement strand
CCACTCCCCCCCCCCTCGCCCCTCCCCCACCCCCCGCGCGCCCCCCACCCCCTCGCCCCCCCCCCCCCCCCCCCCCCGGCCAGCCTTGGCCCTCCCCTGCCCTCTGCTCTGGTCTGACAGGTTGTCAAACATCCCCGACTCTAATGAGAGATGGTCCTGGAGCAAATTGCCAGTGGCTGCTGACAAACATCTACAGAGCTCCTGTATGTGTACACATCAACACCAGCACGGTTCACTGAGCACATGAGTCAAGCTATTCCTATCTGGCTACCTGATCCATAGCAGATACACTGTCACACACTCACCTCCTGGGTTTTGACAGACTGCATATGTTGTGTTTTTTTTCAGTCCTATGTTTAACAGAAAACATGTGTGTAAGATGAGAGAGGGCAACAGGCAAAATCAAGTGGGCACAAATTATACACATTAACCCAATAAGAGAGCTAAAATTAGCCCGGTGCTTTTCCCTGATATTTATAGAAGTCACCAAACGCATCACATGGTAGCGAAACAGAACAGGGTGGGCCCAGGAATGAAAAATATAAAGAAACGATAGAGTTCTGAGATTAGAAGTAAACTTGTGACCTCCCATATTGGTCCAAAAACAGACACAGACACGAAACGGAGCAGTTTAGACCCCTGAGTGCATGCACTCTGACTGGGATTCAAGTTAAAACAGCGACGCTCAGACTAGCAAGGGTTTCCCAACAGGAAACAGAAGGAAAGCTTCTTTATATTGGGCCCACAGTTGTCCCAGGGGTCTGCAAGGACGCCAGATAATGTCCTCAGCAATCTCCTGCAGTCCGTCTGGGTGACAGAGGCCAGGCCTGCGCTCTGTTACAAGCTAAGCCCTGTCGTATGAGACAAATCCCCAGAAATCCTCTCTCACCAAAACAGCTATATACAGACAATAACAGATTTTGGGTTTGACTTTTGGCTTTTGGTTGCTGTTGTATATCTTTCAAATAAACGTGATAGCGTGCTGGATAACTTGACCTGGATCAAAATTTATATTTTTACATTTTTTACATGATTTTTGATCTCCAGTGCCTCTATCCATGTGTTTGCAAAATCATGCTTATGATTACTATACTGTATATTAACAAATTATAAATAATACAAACAACAACAAAATCAACTTAATCTTTCCTTAAAAACAACAAAAAAAAGTTTGTTGGAGGGCAGGAGTAAAGAAAGCAACAGACTGAGAGAAAGCTTATAAATATTAATATCCCTAGAGATGTAGCCGTGCACTCGAGAACTGATGACAAGTATCATTCATTCAATAGATCTTTGTGATGCTTTGCTGTGAGATCTAATTGACAGCTTTCACAACATCCCTGGCATCTTTTGAATATCGAATACGAGCGTGGGTTTAATCTATTTCCCATACGCATCCCGTTAGAAGCAGGCCGGGCTGTAGCACAGACGAGACGTTCCAATACATCTATAAGATGTTGGTAAAACATAAACCTTGTGTTATGAATAATTCATTTACTGAGTGCTCATGAATCATGCATAGATTATCTAGCACATATTTTATTAATAGAATTGTCTTAATTGAAAGCAGGGATTAATCTTAGAATGAATATTAATGACATGCAGGGCTGAAGGAGATGACTGGCCTAGCCAAAGAAATGTTTCCGCTATAAATCCACAGGATGAAATCCAATCTAATAGTCCATTTATTCAGGCAGATACAGGGGGAAATATGCTTGCATTCTGCCCACAAATTCAATTAAAACCAATTACCGCTGCTCTCCGTCTTAATATCGTCGGGACGAACAATAACTCAGTTCTAATGTCAAGATAGAAATGTAGAAAGGCAGGAAGTGGAAGGATTATTCTGACTTGTCAAACTGCAGTCACACCTGCTCGTACGGAAAGGTGGGCACTGATTAAAAACTGAAAGGTCCACCTCCATAATGGAGCCCCCCCCGGGGCCGAAAACAGGCCCCCTGCTCCCCCATTTTAATACCCTTTTTTTTGATGTTGTCACTGTCAATCTATTGAAAGGCCTGTCGACAAATGAAAGGCCTGTCGGTGGTTTGGCAGCTCATTTCAGTGGCAGGTGGCAAACAATTAGACACAGCAAATAGAGGGGGGGGCTGGCGTTAAGGTGGGAGACAAAGTTGTAGACGTTGCCTGGACGGTTTGTGTGAAAGCATTTCAAAAATAATACACTTTGCCGCGGTGACTCATTTCGGGCTGCCGGGTTCCATTAAGGCTGTGAGCTGTGAAGGCGACAGGGCCGGCCGTGGTGTGGCGCAAGGCTGCTTCTGTTTAATCTGTCATCAACACCCTGGAGACCCTAACACCCCCCCCCCCTAACACACACACCTCCCACCCGTTCTGCTCCATCTTCTCTTCCTCCAGGTTCACCTCAGCTCAACAGCAGAATAGATTATAGAGAAGGGAAGGCCCACGCGAGGCCACAGACATGCGCATTCGTCCACAAAGGTTTTACATGCAAGCCGGTGTTCTGGCACATGTGCGTGTGTGTGTGTGTGTGTGTGTGTGTGTGCGTCAGTGTGTGCATGTGTGCGCATGTGTCACTCACACACATAATCACAAACACACACACACATGTGCAAGGCTTTTTAATGTTGAAGCTACTTGAGCTATATTCAAGATTTATATGATTTTCAGACACTCATGTAGCAGCGTAAAATCGAGCGTAGCAGATAATAATCGGAAGGAGCCGATGCTTGAAATCCTGTCCGGAGCACATTTGTAAACTCCCCAAATCCAGACGGATTAGAGTGTCCTTATCTCACACAGGAATGTAAATACACTGCACTAATGCTTCACAGAGCTTTCCTAAACACAGGAATTCCGTGGCATGGTGGATGTGTTGAACACATGGTCTGAGATGATTGTGTTGCACGCGTCCTAAAATTAGTGTTTTTGCAATAGGCCGATTAATATTCACACTGATGACGCAAGTCTTTCACTGCATGAGAATGTACTGCATGCTAGCTATCAACAATGTAGCTTCCCTTAAATTAAATAACAATATCAAACATTTGACATACAACAGAACATGTAAATAAAGTATATTTACATGTCCAAAACAAAGATTTACATTTGTAAACTGTGATAGGGATGTTGCAATTATACAGATAAGAGTAATTATTTTAATCTTCTATATTTTATTTTTATTCTTAAAACATAATATATATATATATATATATACTCAGCCTTTAAATGTTTTCACATAAATAAATTGTCACTGTTTGTTAATACAATATTATACAACAATTAGTTACGACCAAGTAATTTAAGTGGACAAGAGGCATTCCATGAGTGTGATATAGAGTATAACAGCACTGTGACTTTTAACTATACATGTATCACTTCGCTTTACAGGCGTTCTAACGATATAGCCAACATATAGCTAACATGCCATTAAAGCGACTGTCAACAGACTCTTATTTCTGGTTGCACAATAAATGGAGACATACAGATAACTGTACATGATACAAAGTAGCTGGTCTGCGGTAAAGTGTAGACCTACACAAAGTAGCAAGCTAGTGTGCAGGTAAATGTGTTGCTTGGCAACAGTCCAGTCCCAGTCCGGCTGCAGAACTATTTGTGTTGGCGGAGCCAAATGAATGATTAAATGAACAAACATATCATAATAGGTTGTTGCTTAACACTGTTAACTAATAAATTACGATTGTAGAACTGTTGTATAAAAGCAATTTCGCACTCGAGGTCGAGGTCGTGCGGCCTCGTATCGATGACCGAATCACAGCCGTGTTGATATTCAGTATAACAGCACTCCCGCTCATGTGATATTGCTTAAATGTTTCACAGGCTGTGTTGTGTAATGTCAAGCAGCAGGGCGTATAAACTATGAACTCCCCTTTGTCACATGGCCAAAGAGGAGCTTATAGTCTAACCCCAGTTTAGGGGCGTTTGGTGCCTAAATAGGCTAATGACTTACCACTTGTGTTTATCATAGGTAAACTGGATAGTAGCTTTCAGTTTAAATTCCATGAATTATTAAAAACATGGAAATCACTAAAAGCTGAGCTTTATTTATTTTACTTATTTTCCCTAAACACCAGCTTAGTAGTGCGCCATAGGCCACCGTTTTCCGTACCACAACCTCACCTGTCAAAGGAGTGAAACTGCATGGGCAGCATGGCCTGGGCCTTGGCAGCAGGGTCTGGGTAGAACAGAGGTTCAGGCCCCCCAGCCTCCATGCCCTCCATGGGGGCCGCGACCAGGCTCTTCAGGATCTCCTTGATGTTGATGCCCTTGTTAGGCTGGCTGATGCTGGAGATGGAGGAGGGGTGTTTCAGCGCCTCGGCACGGGGCGAGTACGGCAGGCTCTCCTGGGACTTCTTCACCTCTGAGGACAGGGTCGACAGCAGTTCACTCATGGCATCTGGCGCCCCCGTGCTGTGGTCCAGGTCACTGCCGTTCAGGACACTCGCCACCTGCTCCTCCCCGATGCCAGAATCCGTGTGGGGCAGGGAGCCCTCCATGTGAAAGTCCTCGGATGACGTTGGGTGGTCCTTACTGCTGTCAAACGCTAGGGGGATCTCTGCACACACACACACACACATACTTCTTACTATCATTCAAATTTTTAACTGAAATTTTTCTCGATTGAAGCTGAACATTCTGCTTCAGTTCATGTTGCACTTTTATTTAACATGTCCTAACTTGATTGGCTGTCTGACTGGGAGTGTAAGGACATTTCAGGGATGATTGGTTGCAATCCAGAAATGATGTCACAACTGGGCCAAATATGTCTGGCTTGTTTTACATGTTTTTTTCAGAGAGGAACACTGGCTAAATTACATGTTAGACAGATTTCAAAATAGCAGCTGAAATGATAAATTGCATTCCCAACAGAGCAGGGAATTTGGTTTGTGAATACACACCTTAGCATTGAAGATCTCTCTCCAAAAGAAGCATTGATTCTGAGATAGCTCTCTAATAAGTCCCACTTACACTTCAGTGATAATAAAACCCCCAGTGGATTAGTGCTCTGGGGTCTACATAGATGTGATTTAAGTTAATCAAAGTAATCAAGTTTGTATTGATGTGATGGATAGGTTAACAGTTATATTTTCTTACTTAGATACTTCTATATACTGTACACTTAAATTACATAATTCCTCTCTAATCCTCCACTCTACAGCTCTCATTGGACTTTTTTTCCCCCAATAGTGTTCATGGCTGTTTAAATTTTTTTAAAATATTATTATCTTCACTGCTTGCTTATCAGACTACATTTATACAGTGTTTCTACAGCTTGCAGCTTACCGTGTCAGGGGTCAAAAAGTGTTTTAGGGGTCAGAATGTTTCAGGGGTATGAAACATGAAACAAGTTAATTTAAATATCCATCATTCAGTCCCCAAATTAACAGATTTAAGGTGAAGATAGCATTCTCCTAATGATTACTGGAACAACTTGCCTTGACCCCATAACAAATTGCTTCTGCTATCTAAGCTAGCAGCAAATATGCATCGCCCCTCTCCCTAAAAGACCCAGGTTTCTGATTCTGTTTTGTGTTGACCCAGTTGGTTCCCAGATGCCGGCCCAACCTCATTAATATTCATCCAATCCACCCTAACGAGGTCAGCGGGGCCTGATTTAGCAGGCAAGACGTCTGGCTTCCTGGTCCATCACAGACAATTGTCAGCCACATGCCGTCTGGAAAAATCCCCCATTTTCTGGTGAAATTTATGAAGGCGGCAGTGTGAGCCTCTCCTCCCAGCAACCTCTATGATCCCATTCTCCTCTGGTGGATTGCTTGCCTAATAGGCACTGACAGATGGGGCTGAAAATAGCAGGCCTGGCTACACTGGCCCAAAAACCCACAGTAGTGGTCCCGCATGCTGCTGTTTTCAGTCTCTCAACTTCCCACTCGGGATCTTGTGTGGGGGGGGGGGGGGGGGCGGGGGGGGCGCCGCCCCCCCCCACACATGAGATAGACGAGATTCAGACTGGGGATGTGCAAGAGATGTTTTTTATTGTTCCTTGCCAAAGGAATTGTGCACTTAATAGGCACAGCTCTCATTATTGAAATGTAACATATCTCCTCGTCCGTGCGCACAGCTACACGTGTGTATGCGACGGCTAATGCTTGGCTGCAATGTAGCCTACGCACAAATTCACATGACTCACATACACACAGCAGCCCTTGTGTTTCCATACCCAGGCTGTCTAGCATTTCATATTCCGGTATAAGCCGCTGTCAGAGTGGTGTTTGAGATTTCACTCTCTATCAAGTGCACACATCCTGCCCCCGGGAAGGGGGGGGGGGGGGGTCTCTCTCTCTCTCACCTCCTCTGTGTGTGTGTGTGTGTGTGTGTGTGTGTGTGTGTGCACGTGCACGCTCAGCCCCTGTGTCCCTATAGCCCCGTACCAATCATGATGGTGGTTAAAAGGGAGCAGACCCCGGTGCGTAGCAATCACTGTTCCATGCAGTGTTTGAGCTGTTCTTCCTCTTTATCTGCGCTGCCACTTCACCAAGACTCCCCAGGCCTCCACTGGCACACTGTCCAAGTCTCATTTTTCATAATTCTCGTGGCATCATACAGTCTTTTAAATGAATCAGTCAGACACAAATACTCTCACTGTTGAAATTATGCCTATGTGCTGGGCATCACTTAAATGCTGGTATTTTTTAGAGGTATCCTCTTTAAAGCTACAGTACACTAAGTAGGATTAGCGCTCTTATACGCATCTGCAGCCAAACAAAAGACTCCACCGCTCTCAAAAGTTGCAATAACTAAATAGGGAATGGTGAATTGGACAGACGTTAATTCCACTAACATTACTGGGGGGTTGGCGCACGTCGAAAAAGCATTTTCTTTGTGTTCTCATTTTCTAAAGGATAATCAAAATGACCAGCGTTACACTGACCCAAGTAAATGGTTCTCTGTACTGTTATATATTTATAATCGATAATTCAAACCAATTATTGACTATTCTAGTTATCAAATATGTGACAAATAGATAAAAGAAAATGCAAAAAGAAATGCAAAATAACTGAATTTCAGTCTCATCTTTGGTGTGAACTGATGTTTTTAAATCCCACACCCCTACATATCAACAAAACTACCTACGGTACCAAGCATTAAACACTCATTATCTTTTATAGGCCTTGAGAAATCAGGGGAGAGCAGTTTACACCACATCAGCAATCAGGTTGTGTATACCAAGGCTTGCTTCTCTTCTCTTAAGAGTTCATAGACTTCACAGGGGAAATACTGTGCGCTGTGTTTTTAAATTGACTCTCTGTCATTAGCAGTTGAAGTGTTTAAACAAAGGCACCACAGTTACAGCGTGGACACGTGTGGAAATGAAAAGCCTTTTGTGATTAAAAAGGGTCATAAACATTGTTATGTTTTTGTTTTTTTTGTACTGCACATACGCGTACAACGTGTCGCAAGGTCTACTCGGCCCTGTGAATGAATTCTTCATTCTGAATGGCATATTCCTACTCCGCAATGAGTATCACAATGACATGACAAAGATCTGGGCGCTCATAGACGGCCTGTGTGGCCGTCTGGCTGCCTCAGAGTGTGTGTGTGTGTGTGTTTGAGCGCCCTGCTATGTTTCAAAGGTCTAATGTATCCAAAGTACAGATAAACACTTCATGCACCCCCTAGAGAGAGGCTGCCTGTCAAGATGTCTATCACTGTCTACACACTAGGGCTGGGCAATTCATCAAATTTTAATTGTGTTAGAAATTCAGCGCGCCCATGCGCTTTCCGTCAGTCCCTAAAAGCCCAAACTCAGGCTGAAATATACAGGACCATATTGGAGAGCTTGGGTTCTTCAAAGTGTACTACTGTATACGCTGAAAATAAAGGTTTTTATATGCCTTGTACATTAACCACTCCTCAAACACTTCTCATGAGTTTCACTGGTTTTTCAGGCACCGAAAATACAATCTTATATAAATAGACTACTATTTGTATAGGCATAATATTTAAGAGATTCGCTGGAATGAAATATTTCTTTATGCTTAGAACACTAAGCCACAACATTTACACACTATTTGTGAGCTTAGAAGGGTATCCATTGTGCCCAGTCAACGCACACAGGTCCGCGCGGACACTATTATATTATTATATTATATTATATAATCAACTTTCAGTTGAATTATATTTAATGAAAGAAATCTAAAGAAATCTACTGGGTTTTTTTTGCCATAATCGAGCAGCCCTACCACAAACACACACACACACACACACACACACACACACACACACACACACACACACACACACACACACACACACACACAGACAGAGCCCCTCTGGCCCTTAGGTCAAGAGTTCAGAATATGCAGGGTTGCGTCTGATGCACAATCTCAGTATTCGCACACCAGGTTGATATTTCTATAATGGTACATGATAGATCCACCTTGTTACTGAGCAGTGGACGAGAAACCACTCCTGGCCTGTCAGAGCTGGCGGTGCTGCGTACTGTGGCAAACGGCCCATTAGCTTCGCTGCCTTTTACACAGGGGCTCCATACACGTGGCCACGTAGAGATTGTTGTACGCCCAACTGTGGAGTGTGTGGTGGAGTTTTTGGAAAGTGTGTAAGTCATTAGATAGCTATTCATTTTCAACTGGTTACATTTATATCCACCTGATCTTGTGAGAAACCCTTTTTTAGAACGGGCTTTTTAAACAGTGGATTCTGCTGTATACTGGTATAGAGCTGTCACAGTATATACAATATTTTCCACACTATGCTTCTCTAGCTGGTAAGGTGATTTTACATTATGTTAGTCTGACATTCAAGGCATGGTTGAGTCGACGCAGACTTGTTTTATTGATGCCATCACGTCACAGATGATGAATACATATTGATATTCCATAGTGTAGATGAACATGTTGTTTGTCCACTATACGGCCCATTAACCCAGCGGTCTGCCTAAATGCCTTCAGTTGCCGCTGGCTGTTAGCTAGCTAAATAGGAGGTTTTAGATGGAGGCAGTGTTCTCTGTTCCCAGATAAATGTGTTGGTTTACGTAGAGAGCTGAATAGTAAATGTGTTATGTCTTTTTCTTGATGTTTGGATTTAGTCTTTAGAAGTGCTAGCTCGTATTTCAACCTCATACATGATTTCTTGGGTGTGTGTATTTGTGTTAAAAGTGAGTATGCACTAGGTCTGGGTCTCACAAAATGATACCGACACAGTTTGTTATGGATTCATTGCTACATTAAATGCATAATGAGATTTGGGAAACTTTCAGTGTTGGATAGCAAAATATTAAAAAAAATATTTCTACATTTGACAGCAACAATAACATCCAAACAAATTATCGATATTAGCATTCTCCACATCCACGTCAGGATTCTCCACATCAATGAGTATTTTATTTTATTTTATTAATTTATTTATTTTACCCACCCTGCTTATTGGCCAACATAATTTACCATATTCTGATTAGATATACTTCAGAAACACTGAGTCACCTTATTCATTGAAGTTTTGGCTTGGTTTCCCAACGGAAATTAAACAGATTCTCATCTCAAAGCTCTTTCTGTTTGCACTCCACATAACACAGACAGCGCTAGCTAAATATACTAACAATGCTTTACTTTAAATCAACAAGTAACCAATTTCATCATGTTTCCCAAATGTCTGCATGCAGAACACATTGCATGACCCAAGAAAACACCTGAGCTTCCACCAGCATGCAGTAAATATTGTTTATGTGCTCATGTTAATTAAATTAGAAGATCTGAGTGGAGACGATTAGCATGCTACCAGTAATAGCTAGCAGGGAATTGGCTATTATCATAATGAGCCCATCACAGTGCTCTCTGTGTGTGTTTGTGTGTGAGTGAGAGATTTGGTGGTTAAGAGGAATGAAGTAGTTGCTCCTTTGCTCAGAAAAGAGAAGTAGCCCTTTTTTAAACTGTGTGGTAACATCATGCACCAACTGTAGCCACAAATAGTACATGCATAAATAGTGTTGCCGTTTTGAGGCAAAGGAACCAAAGAGACAATCAAAGATGTGTTTTATAAATACAAAACTCACAATGTTATCTCCATAAAGGCTGTAGGCCTTAAAAACTTGTACTCACTATATGAAGTAATCCTACTGTTTTGTTGTCCTCTTTATATTACCAGTGCAAATGCTGTCATTTTGTTAAAAATATCAGTGCTGGGATATGTTACACACACATTTTCCCATCCTTTTGTTGTAGGTTATCACGCTCAACAGTTTTCTGTAGGAAAGTGTCCATGTACTGTAATACAGTCCTATATGCACACAACAGTCTTTCTTCTCCTGGCCGTGTGGGATCGTCAGTGAAGGATCGACAATTCAAAACTTCGTTGTACTGGGTGGATGGGCATGGACATTTTTTTAGGGAATAATTATGTGAATTATAATATTATATAAAGTCGCAGAAGGACAGAAACAGGAGGGAATATGATATATCCACAGCATTGTTATGCTTGGCATATGGACACTGTTAATTAGCAAGAAGCAGGGCATCCCACTCTTATGCTAACAGAGGGGCCCTTGCTGGGACTCGATCCCATTAGCCCCTCTCAGCCTGCAGTCGAGCTCCCAGACCCCACCAGACTAGACCCAGACTAGACCCCAGACCCCACCAGACTAGAACCAGACTAGACCCCAGACCCCACCAGACTAGATCCCACCAGACTAGACCCCAGATCCCACCAGACTAGACCCCAGATCCCACCAGACTAGACCCCAGATCCCACCAGACTAGACCCCAGACCTTGACATCCTCTCTCCCCGTCTTCCTCCCCAGACGCCAAAGCCTGCCCCAGCCAGGATTTCCAGTGCCGCAACAGCAAATGTGTGGCCCCCGTATTCGTGTGCGACGGCGACGACGACTGCGGGGACGGCAGCGACGAGGAGAAGTGCGCGGCGCCCACCCCCTGCGGGCAGCACGAGTTCCGCTGCAACGACTCGGAGTGCATCCCCGCGCTCTGGAGCTGCGACGGCGACCCCGACTGCAAGGACAAGTCGGACGAGTCGGCGGAGCGCTGCAGCCGGCGGACGGAGCCCCGCAAGCCCCGCTGCCCGACGGGGGAGTTCCACTGCGGCAGCGGGGAGTGCGTGCGCCTTTCCTGGAAGTGCGACGGAGACGCCGACTGCAAGGACAAGTCTGACGAGGCCAACTGTCGTAAGTCACCACTGTGGAGGGATGGAGGGATGAATGGGTGAACAGTTGGTTGAACAAATGTACGTTATATTTATAGCTTAAGAAATGGGAATTTAAATGTGTCACTTTTTTTAAACCTGGTTTGTGGGCAGGGTAGGTTAGTTGTTCGGTGATTGACGCCCAGCCGAAAGGTCGCGAGTTTGAACCCCGACTTGTCTGACCTACCTTTTAAGCATCCTTGAGCAAGATGGCCAAAGCCCCTTCCTGCTCCTTAATGCTTTCATTGTAATTGTACTCAATATATATGGATAAAAGCGTCTGCTGAATGACCAAATTGTAATTGGTTTAAGTTTATTCGTTATTGATCCCCTTGAGGAAATATGTCCTCTGAATTTGACCCATCCTATATACTTCTGAGCAATGGGCGGCCACAGTGACAAAGCCCAGTTCTTATTCTGTTTGGTTTGACTTTGGTTCCCAGTTTTAGTGGAAACGACATGTCAACAATACAGACGGCCAGCAGTCATATAATGTAGTGTGTGAGTGTGTTGCCATGCAACCCTGTAATCTCTATAGGTGGTCAGAGAGCTCTTCAGTGTGTGTGTGTGTGTGTGTGTGTGTGTGTGTGTGTGTGTGTGTGTGTGTGTGTGTGTGTGTGTGTGTGTGTGTTAGGAACGTGTGCATATGTGAGCGGAGGTGGGTGAGGGTCCTTGTCGAGCTAGGCCCCTCGCTACACAGTCCCGTTTTACGCTCCGACACAGCACTCAAGGACATGAAGGCAGAAACCCATCTGGGCACACACTTATGCACGCACACTGACTCATATGCACGATACACACCGGTGAATTTTATAATACAGAGCTGCTAGAGTGGTTATATTTCTCTAAAAAAAGGCTCACTATCTCCAAACAGCCTTTCTTGATGCAAATTATTACTAGATCTGTTTATTTAAAGCCCTATTTGGACAGGATTAGTTTTACATGGGGCGGTGGAGTAATGTCATTTTACCACAATGAAATATTTATGGCCGATTCACACAGGATAAGAAATCTCGGTATAGGCCTAAATGACAGAGATAGGAGTGGCTACTCGATTTACGCACTGCCGTCACACCCAAAAAACATGCGTAGTACAGTTACAGATTATAGACCATCTATACCATATATACAATCATTTACCTAAAGCTGTCAGAAGCGTTGCACCTCTGAGGAGTCCTTTGGATCGTCTTCTGGATTTGAGTGTTGTAAGTCGTACAGCAACTGAGGTTTGCCACAGACACGACCCGAGGTATCTGTTCCATGCATGACGCAACTAAATTCCTCCTTGAACGCCTCCATACTAGACAAAATCTGCGAAAAACTCCTTTTCTACAGGATATGATGGAATATTTACATGTCTATTTGCATGGGATTAGTATAACCTTAGGTTATTTCAACGGCTCGTTTTACACAAGGTAAAAGGCGCTGGATTTGTGTGAGCGCAGTCTGTAAAAATGATTGAAATGGCGCATTTGGACGGGACTAAAATCACTGAGAAACTATTACATATACCCACCTCCCCATGTCCGAAAATAGGGTTTAAGACAGACAAGAATTACATGCATTAAGTTGTGTTTCAGTCTTGTCCGGGTGTGTGCCCGTTGCGCACGCACATGAACGTGCAGGCCAAGCTTCTTTTTTTTTTGTAACCTTGTGTCACCATACTACAATGACAACGCCAAGCATGGCAGGAGAGGTTCAATGAGAAATTATTATTTAGCAGACACTTCTATCAAAAGTGACTCACAATGAGTTCAATTACAAGAAGCAGATAGGGTTAGGCGTCTTGTTCAAGGAGCAAGTACAGGTAGGCCCACTCCAGGGCTCCAACACATGACCTTCTGGCTGGGAGTCCAACACCCAGACCACTAGACTATCCTGCCTTCCTTCTGAAACTACCATTGCACTCTTCTCCTCCCTGTTATTTTAAGCGATAGCATTCAATCCAACACACTTCAGACACACCCACACACACACACACACACACACACGAGTGGTCATTATCTCCCGTCGTCTCATTAGAAACATCTGTCTCAATAAGGCTTGCGTTGGTGCGCTGAGACAAGCGATGGGGCGGGCTGAGGGTGGGAGGAGATGAGAAAGAGGTTAATGTGAGTGAGAAATAGTCAAATTATAGCTGTAGTTGCCCCCCCATATGCCAGAACGTCTGCAGATGGCGACAGGATATTATTGCTATTCATCCTGGAGATTAATCATAATTAGCCGAGCTCAGATTCCAATCATTGGGCTGATATAATCAGCACTTTTTTGTGATGCCGCAGGATTAGGTCATAGCACTGCTGGTTTTAACATTTGTGCCTTCTCTGTGTCTGTGTCTGTGTGTGTGTGTGTGTGTGTGTGTGTGTGTGTGTGTGTGTGTGTGTGTGTGAGCACAGGAGCGCTTCTCGAGTAAGCGTGCATGCTTAACGTTGAATGCCTGCGCGAGAGTTTACGTCTGTGGTGACTTTCTTCCAAGTTTCTGGGTGTCTCTTTTTTTTGTGTGATTTCTATGCGTACAGCACACGTGTGTGCCTCCTCTGTGTGCACGTACTGTATGCGTTTGTGTGTATGTGCGCTAGCATGTGCTAGCATGGGGTGGCGCTGGCTACATTACTGTATGACACACTGTGCTACAATGCAGCGGCGTGCACCTTCGTGGGTTGCTGTAACCATGGTTCATATCAGCCTGCCTTGTCTTGGCAGAGCAGGTCGCAGCACAACGCATGAATAATTAAATAGCCAGTTAAGAAGATGAATGAGCTAAATAAAACGGCCCCCCGCCACCGGAGCAAGCACATACATACACAGACAGTCACGGGCGGACGCACACGCACACATACAGTACAACCATGGAAGGCCCTGGATAGCCTATGTGTTTTCTTCAGACAGTGAGTGAACACCTTCCCGTTTTTTCATTTCCACTGGGACTTTTTTTCCGTGGTGCAGGCGAAGCAGAGCTGTATGAGTGATTACTGTTGGATTGGAACACACTTACAGCTGCTCCGATCAGAGTGTAAAACCCACGGAATTACACACACACATATATATATATATATAGGGGTGGCACAAATACACACAGACACTTGCACACAGCAGGTGCTAATTCGGGACATCACTTCACTTCCCCTCCCTCTAGAGATCTAACCTGTGGAGCTTCAACAGAGAACATTACTTTCTGGAAAATATGGGTGAAGGAGAGCGTGCGTGTGTGACTGTGTGACACTTCGATTGGATCTTTGAGTGTGTGTGTGTGTGTGTGTGTGTGTGTGCTGGCCTGTGTGGTTACGTGTATTGCTTGTTTGTATTTCTGTCTTTCAGCATACAGGTTATGTTTTTTAAATATTTGGTGAAGATACACGTGTTAGCATAAGCCAATGCTAACATAATGTTAGCTAATTTAGAACTATAAAAATTCTAGAACTGACAAACCCGTTCCATTGACATACGTTGAAGACAACCATGGGGCAAAATATAAGATCTCCTGGTGCATTTTCCACCGTGGCAACGATGGACGGTGTGCTTTCTCTGACATAATCTTAGATATATCTTATAGTAGAAAAAAATACAATGGCAAGATTAACAGTGATTGAAGAATCCCTTTTGGCAAGGGAACGCAAAATGGCTCTGCCCACAGTGGTCTTCGAGGAAGAAAAAAATGTTGATCCCCTGGTTTGCAGACACTTTAGCGCACAGCACTCCCATGAGGATGTGATGCTGCGAGAATGATAAAATAGTTATTATATTAGATTAGGTTATTATATATTATTAGAATATTAAAAATGCATATGCTAACATATGTGCGCCTTTGTGCGTGCCTTCCAGCCCTGTTGACTTGTCGACCGGATGAGTTCCAGTGTGGAGACGGGTCCTGTATCCACGGCACCAAGCAGTGTAACAGGGTCCACGACTGTCCTGACTACAGCGACGAAGCTGGCTGTATCAACGGTGAAGCATATGCTCACTGCAAATCCAGAAATGGATGAAGCATTCCACACCAATGCAGCTAATATAATTCCACTCCCATTTCTCCCATTACAGCTTGTGTCTGTACAGTCGTTTTTCTATTTCAGTTTATTTAATCATTTTATATTCATCTCCTTTTGTGCCGGCCAGCCTATTGTCACACATGTTTTTTTTACACACAAACAGGTGTAGGTTTGCTTCTGTTTTTCCCTTATTGGTTTATCTTTTCCGGGGTTTACAAAAATGCTCTTCCTTGGTGTGTGGTGTTTACTGGTAGCGTTATTTTAGCTGTGAAGCTAAAAATCAATAGCTTCATGAACATAGCTGCCAACAAGGCTAGTTTGTGTATACGGGTCTTTGTGGAGGCTTCAACGGTCTATCAAACCATAGGAGAAGTTCCAGTACTGTACATCTCCTACCTGTACTGGAAAGAGAGCTGGTAATACTGTTACAACCTCTCTGGCTTTAGTAGAAGTAGCAGTATTTCTATAGGAAAGACAGTAGTAGTATTACTAAACAAGGTCCTTGCCTGGCCGCAGTTCAACAAGCTAGCACAGCACAAGCCAGCACTGAGCTGTTGCGCTGAGCTCTAGGGTTGTTGCACTGCCAGAAATAACATTATAGATGTTCCACTTTTTGTGCGCAGTGCAGCTAATGGCCCATTTCAGTTGCACCTTTCCCTCGATTCCTAGACGAATTGTTCGGGAAAGTCCATTAGTCACCTTTCTAGGCCTGGGGAGGCACATAGAATCAGCTAGTTTTATGCTGCACAACACTAGTGTGCTTCTATTTCATACAATTCTAAAGAAACATTCTCAAGAAAGGTCAGTGGACGTTACATGAAAACTAGAGAAGTATAAGAATACTAACTATATCTATCTGCAATAGCTACTTTTCTTTGTTATGAATGTGTCATTATGGTTGTTATAACCTCAAACCCTTTGTGTTGTATACTATTTGCCATTAATACAGCTACAAAATGTGAAGGGCCAAGAAGGTTCCGCTGTAAGAACGGGGAGTGTATTGACAGCAGCAAGGTGTGTGACAACGTAAAGGACTGCAAAGACTGGTCTGATGAACCTATAAAGGAGTGCGGTAAGAGAATCCCTCTTTCTCGTGTGTGTGTGTGTGTGTGTGTATTGCACAAATTCATCTGGTAATGTCTAAAACTGATGTGCACACATACACATACTCATCACTACTTCAGATGCGGGTGGTTTTTCTGTTCAGTAATAACAGCTTCATTTGATCAAGGCAGGGTAGATCAGAAACAATCCTCAACTGTGTCTTTATGATCAAAGCAGACTGACTCTGCCCTCTAGTGCCAGGGAAACGTGACTGGACTACGTTACCCAGAAGGCTCAATGCCAATTATCTATGTATAACTGACTAATGCTTCTATCTGCATAGAATAACTAGGCATATTGACAATCTCTCGAAAACTTTCAGCAGTTACTGAAATAAATAAAAGTTCATATTTATAAAACAAAATCCAATGAAGCTTTAAAGGAGAACAATGAATTAGTGGTAATGAACCTTCAAATCACACCCGAGCAGACAGTTTTTTGGGGGGGAAAGCACATGTATTGATAGAAGGATTGTGCGTTAGACTGATACTTATTTATATCTTACCCAGGCCTGTCTAGTGGGGTTCAGTAGAGGAAAAGACCTTTTTGCAAAAAAATTTGTATTCTTCTGGCTAGCCAGTTACAACTTTGTGTTTGTTAGCTTTTCAATAATTCCCTCATATTCTCTCTCTCTCTCTCTCTCTCTCTCTCTCTCTCTCTCTCTCTCTCTACCTCTCTCTACCTCTACCTCTACCTCTACATTTTACCTGTATCCCTGTGGCTTAAATCTTTAATGTAAACCGGTAATGAAGTGCCAGCTTTAGCTCGCAGTGCCAATCCCTCCCCCCGGGGTTGTTGAAAGACAGAGGGATTAAATGGAAGGAGAGATAGCGAGAGGAGGAGGGAGGGATGTGCCATCTGTACTCACGATAAAAAAATAAATAATGGTGAGAAGGTGAGCAGAGAATCGGGTACAGTAAAGGTGACTTCTCCATAACTATAGCCAGTGGCTCCCCAGTGTACAATGGATTGGTTCCAGTTGGGTTGGACGACACCCACAGTCTGTAGACACACACACAATGACGCACACACACACACACATTTTCTTTAACTCCTACTTTCTTGCTGTCCTAACTGACAGAAGGAATACACATCTTTATAGACGTTTACGCACAAACAGAAGGTTTTTTTTCTCTATGCCTGGCATTTGCTCTTTTTGCTTTACCCAGAATGCATCGTTCTGTCTAGAATCCCGCTGGGGGATCTTTCATTAATATTCAGCACCACTATCTCTGTCTCCTTCTTTACTTTCTTCCTCCTGCCCTCCGTCCTTCCCTCTCTGCTCTCTTCCTTTTCTCGGCAGGTGTGAATGAGTGTGTGGACAGCAATGGCGGCTGTTCCCACATCTGCAGAGACCGGAGGATTGGTTACGAGTGTGACTGTCCCCCCGGGTACAAACTTCTGGACAAAAAGACCTGCGGAGGTAAAAAAAATAAAAAAATAAAAAAGGTATTATTAAGTAATGACAGGGGAGGCACAGTGACTCTAACTGTATGTAGTTAGTAACTGTATGTAGTGTAACTGTATGTAGTTAGCAGTCACCTTGCAGTGCTCAATTCCTGGGTTCAATTCTTAAGTCTCCAGGATATGTTTTGTATTTTTGATGGGTGGGGTTCTTTTGGGGAGTTACCCTAATTGAGTACATGCATTGGCAACACAGTCACACTATTTGTTGACAACAGTGTCAACAAATAGACTAGATTTGAACAAATCAAGACTAGATTTGAACAAACAAAGTAACAAAAATTAATAATTGTTAATTTTTCACTAATTCCTAAAGCGGAAATGGCCACATAATTTGTAGATGTAGCGTGTGTGTGCGTAACACTGTTCCTCTCCTGCAAAAAACTCACTCAATTACAATTAGGTCATTTAGCAGATTCATCCGAAGCGATTTACACAGAGTACAATTTTGTAATGAAGCATTAAGGAACTGGTAGTGGTTAGCATCTCACTGCTATTCTAGTTTAGACAACCATGTCTTCAACCTAAAAGTCCCAACAACATCAATGTATTTCTATGTTTGCCCAGACATAGACGAATGTGAGAACCCGGACGCCTGTAGTCAGATCTGCATCAACTACAAAGGAGACTTCAAGTGTGAGTGCTACGAAGGCTATGAGATGGACCCCGTCTCCAAGACCTGCAAGGCCGTGGGTAAGTCATTTGTCTTACACACACACACACACACACTCACACACACACACACACACACACACACACACAGAATTACTTGGCCCTACCAGTAGCCCTTGGTAGCTGCCCCCCACCCTTCCCCTCCCCCATGTGTTCCTGTGAAAGGATGGGCTCCTTTTGTATGCATGTGCTGCGCAGCAATCTGTACAAAGGTAAATATTTGCCATCTTTTTCTGCAGCCCTCGCTGCTGAAAACCTCAGCAGTCAGCTGTCCCTCTCCCCCTGAAGACCAAGGGGGGAGGGAGGTTGCGGTAAGGGAGAAGAGCTGGCAGGTTACTGTAGGAAAATGTAGGGTTCATGCCCTTTATCTTCCCTGGGTAAACACTCCAAGCATGGGCATGAATAGAAATCAAGCCCCTGGTTCCTGGTTACTTTAGTGACAACTGGCTTTTTTTCCACCAAGAGAGGTAGGAAAAGTGTTTGTAGTGATTAGCACCATATAATGTGTAGGTTTAGTCTTTATGGGGCGAACTTGTGCGCTAATGAATGAGTTTAAAGCAGGGAAAGGGGTGCTTAAGTTAAGTGGCGTTAAAGAACACCATTGATTGCTCTGTCCTTCTCTGTGTGAATCTTTATTACTGAGACAGAGCAAATGGTCTAGTCAGGAGCCGAGGCATTTATCAGTGGGCAGGGAGGTGCGTTAAACAAGAGCTTTATGCCCGTATAAGTGATAGAGATATATTGTTGCTCATGCTACAGCGGACAGCCAAAGACAAATAGAGAGAGGGGGGATTATTATTATTATTATTATTATTATTTATGCTGCATTTTATTTATTCTGAGGCACAAAATGGGACAGCACCGTAAATACTGAAGCGCCTGCTTTGTGAGGCTGAGGTAATGTGAATTTAATGAATCCATATTGGCAGTTGGCTCCCACACACACACACACACACACACGCACACACACACACAGATGCAAACACATGCCAGCACACATACCCATGCAACAACTGTTATCCCACAAAGTGATGGATTGGCCAGCTTGACTGTCCTGTCCAATATCGCGGTAGGCTAAAGATTCCAGGGCTTTTATTTGCCGTTGTGAGATAACATTATGAACACAAGGCCATCCGGCAAGGCCATATATAGCTCTATTTTCTTTTAGGTTTCTCGGTTTTCTGCTTGTTAGCACTGGCTGAACATTGGAACACATATCCAAGCTGAGTGATTACGTCCTTCTGCTCCCTCCGTGGTGTGTTTCATTCTAGATCTAACCCGAGTATAATTTGAGGCTCTGTGGATTCATAATTCAGACTAGTACACAGTTTGTGGTGCCATCAATGCTAATTAAACTCCCAGGCTGAAGTCACGTTGCATCCAGTGTTCCAAGCCGGTGTGTATTCTGTGTGTTATCTTTTGGTATATTGAATTGTATTTTGAGTCCCTTGAATAAAGTATTGCTCTACACCAGTGGTTCTTAACCTTGTTGGATGTACTGAACCCCACCAGTTTCATATGCGCATTCACCGAACCCACCGAAGGGGGGCGTGTCATCGTGAATCATATGAGTCGGGTGTGTCTTATCCTCCGCCGAACCCCTAAGACTGACTCACCGAATTCCTGGGGTTCGATCGAACCCAGGTTAAGAACCACTGCTCTACACTAATTGTGTTCACTATTTTCGTGTTTACAACCTAGTGGATGTGATGCCACTCAGAGAAACATTGACTTAATTTTGTTTGTGTGGGAGAGGAATGGAAAGAACAAAGAGAGATAGAGAGAGAAGTGAAGGGAAAAGATGACAGCCAGGGAGTGGGAGAGAGACTTTAAAACTGACTGCTTTAATGTATTGTTAAAGCAGTACAGACATTTTGACTCTTTATCTTCATAATCCTGTGTATCCTCACTATGTTTGATTTTTCATACTGAAATTAATATTTGGAAAATGGATTTTGGGACATTTCAGGAAATTTTTTGACACAAAAGACATAAATACATTTCAGGTATTGTAGTCGCAATTTCCATCTGACAGTTTTATGTAGTCCCCAGAAGAAAGGAACTACAGAAAAGCAGAAGGTGTAAGAAGGTAACCGTATACAGCATTTTGCAGCAATCATTGTATGGGATATTTCTGCATGCATAGTGAAATTTTTTGGACTTTTAATCTTGGGCTGCTCTTGAATGACAAATGTCAGGCGAGTTGGTTTATTCAGTCAGGATGGCTGATAACAACAGAGCAATTGTAAAGGGGTATGGGTTACTTTCATACTGAAATTAATATTTGGAAAATGGATTTTGGGACATTTCAGGAAATTTTTTGACACAAAAGACATAAATACATTTCAGGTATTGTAGTCGCAATTTCCATCTGACAGTTTTATGTAGTCCCCAGAAGAAAGGAACTACAGAAAAGCAGAAGGTGTAAGAAGGTAACCGTATACAGCATTTTGCAGCAATCATTGTATGGGATATTTCTGCATGCATAGTGAAATTTTTTGGACTTTTAATCTTGGGCTGCTCTTGAATGACAAATGTCAGGCGAGTTGGTTTATTCAGTCAGGATGGCTGATAACAACAGAGCAATTGTAAAGGGGTATGGGTTACTAAAATCTGTGTGCGGTATAGCTATCTGTGCCCACATATCTAGGGATGCACCTATTGCGTTTGTCTTGGCCGATTCCGATTACCATTTTTTTTTAAAGCCTGACTGGCCGGCTCCGCTCTCGATCAGGTTTTAATAGTATAGCATTCACAATTTATTTGACGTCTCTAGGTAATTTAGACGCAGAGAAATTTAGTTTTAAATGTAATCAGTATTTTTTTGCGCTCCCTTGTGTCTGTTGCCTTTTTACACTTTTACAAGGCAGCATCTGTTCAGCAGGGCGGATTGATAAAAAATAAGATATGTAGCTTACTCCTTTCAGTGAGATGAACAATATTATGCCAATAGATTTGTTCTCGTGTTGATTTTAAAAAGATATTGACGCTCAAAGTTCAAATGAGTACGGTTAAAGTCTTCCTTGGACACACATCTGCTCTAGCATAACCTTCATTCATGAAATAATACCTTGCTTGTGGATACATGACTCTGGTGAGAAGCTTCATCAAAACATTACACCCCTGTTCCACCATGCCGGCTGTCCCTTTTTACACAGATTTCGTTCCAGCTCTGTAACTACCTCCACTGCCGTTGTTATCTTTTGTCCTGCAAAGCAGCACTGGCCTATGCACGCCTGTTCATTCCCCCATCTCCAACCTAATACCCTCAATGCTGCTCCTTCCATCTATAGTACACAGGCTGTCACTACGTCAGTGTCTATGTAAAGCATGCAGAGTATGTAAAGCATGCAAATTTTGTCCCCACAAATGGTGCCTGTACATTTTTGCACTCACTTCATTTAACCTCATAATGACAACAGCTGCCCGGCAACTCCCCCCTGCCCAAACATATCACTTTGTTCTAATTGGCTGACATGGTGGAGCAGGCCTGGTTTGGCAGTGCTAGATATATATATCTGGGAGACAAGCAACTTGTTAAAACAGCTGACTGTTGCAGCGACAGCGTTCACTGGGAAGAGATAACGCAACAACCACAGTGCCAGAGCCTGGGGGGGAGTCATTTAGTTTACAGTAAAAACAGTTATGGGCAAAATGTTGTGTTGTGTTGTCAATTTTTTCTTTGGTTTAATCTCCCTTCTCTGTTATTCTTTGTTTTTTCTTTTGTCATTTAATCCGTTGATGTCTTTTTCTGACAGTTCTTCCCTCCCTCTCCCCTCCATCTACAGTATTGCTTGGTTATTTGCTTTCTGTCTGTCCCCTCTCTCTCTCTGTTTTTCTGTCTCTCTCTCTCTCGCTGTCTCTCTTACCAGGTGAGATTGTTGGAGATTGGAGATTGAAGCCTATAGTCAGGGGAAAATGATTGGATTCCAGCAGCTAGTTGACATACAGTATTGTATACTAGGGCTGAGGAGAGAATATATTGTGTGTGTGAGTTAATCGGTCTATTAGTTTCACACAAGGGGATGGGTCAGCACTCTTTGACTTCAACTGTATCTTTTGTGTTTTGTCTCAGTACTTGTGGAAAGCAACAAGGCAGAAAGAAGCGAGGGCAGATTTATAAATGTTCTTTATAAGGTTTATGGAAGTGGAGTGTGTCTGTCTAGATGTGTCTGTGCATATTCGGCCTATACTGTACCAGCAGCAGCATTGCATCACATAGCATAACATAAAGTGGTATAATTCCAATTTATTTTGTTATGTATTTGATATAGCTATCGATTACAGCATGCTTTGTGTACATTCACCAAGGGGTGAGACAAACTCACTGTATAAAGCATAAATACAGAGAAAACAACCCACCAAAGAAAGAAAATACCGCCTACCACCGTGCAATCTTTAAGTTTAATTGTTGCTCAAAATATACACAATAATTCAGGCACATGGAACAAATGTTTTTAGTGAATATAATAATCTGATAAACAGACTCCAAGTAGACACTGATCTGTTGGGTTAATTTGCGCCACCTGGTGGATGAGTTTAGCATTGTAGTGAAGGGACCGGACACAATAAAACACCGCTCACAACCTCTTGCATGACGAAGCCTGAGAGTGCAGCATTTCTAGCAGTGATGCGCCTCAAACCGCGGACATTCTAGGTTGCCACATCTGTAGTAATGGAATTCCTATTCCAGACAGGGAAAGTAAATGTATTTACCATTTTCTTGGGGAATGTCATGGACTCTAGCAGGGATTGAAGTCCTCTAGCACGGTAACAGCTGTCCATTGTCTCACAAAATCATCTCTGCATTTGTTTATATGTCACAGAAATGTTTTGTTGTTGAAAGTTATGGAAAAGTCAGGGGATTTTATTTTGTCAGTCTCTATATATCACAGGAAAATATCTGTTTAGCCTTTAGCAGCTACTCATGAATGTTGCAACTGTACCAATGTAGAAATGTCACTGTTTCATCTAAATCTGTTTATAATGCCATATCGACTGGACCTTCTAGGAATGAGCAAATATCAATAACGTGCCTATAGCAACATCTTTATTCCTTTTGTGCAAATGTGACGATACATTGAACCAGTTTTTGCCCTTGTCAAGAGCTGAGTCGGACATAAAGGTCATAGGAGCAATATTGCATAGCCTTCCAGTCAAGATTGATTTGTTATTTAGTGAGCTTCTCGGAGGTCATTGAATCATTTGATCCTGTACCTTAATAGCACCACGCGGCAATACTATGCTGTACCTGAAGTCAGTGTGGACACTCTATGGCACAGGGACAATGGTGAATTATGCATTAATCATAACACATACATATGGAAGTAGATTTCTATCAAAAATACAGACACAAAGGCATAATCCAAGTATTTTTACCATTCACAGTCTTAATGTGTACATGTTTTTGCCATTCACAGGCAAACACCTCTCAACCTGTGTTTTTTTTTTTCTTGTGTGTTTCATGTGTTTTTGCTTGACTTGGACGGTCATCCCCACCAGGTAAAAGTCCATACCTGATGTTCACCAACCGCCACGAGATCCGTCGCATCGACCTGCTGAGGAGCGAGTACACACAGGTGGTTCCAACGCTGAAGAACGCCGTCGCCTTGGACGTGGATGTGTCCACAAACAAAATCTTCTGGTGTGACCTCTTCCACCAGAAAATCTACAGGTACGCTAATACGCTTCTTACAAAGTGGACAAATCTTTCATTATACAAAAGGATATTTTTGGTCAGCTCACATAGGTGTTTGACGTTAATGCTGCCACTTTGACCGCTTCTCAGGACTGTGTGAGGGGGCTTATACAGCACCCGCTTGATTGACATCTCCCTGGCTCTCCTCTTTTGTTGCACCGGTTCAGGCGGGACAACTGACAACTTCTTTACGATTGGTTCTTCCCAGCAAATGCAGTTTGCTGACCTTAGCAGATTTGCAGTTTAGCTCCGGCCACCTTCAACCTGATAAGAGGTCTCATTAGTCAGAATAATTCAAAACACCTATATTGAGTGTACATTGTCTTCATCATATTTTGTTAAACAAATACTATTTGTCAGAATTGATAATTTTCACAAGTTTAACTAGATGATATTGAAAGGAAGATTGTATATATCTACCTGTCTATCCATCCTGACTGCATCCACCTGTTGCACCGTCTGGTAATGAGACACAGCTGGGAGGCTTGTGTGCTTTACTCGCACCTGGAGGACTGCATCATTTGTCTAGCGGTGGAAGGTTGAGCTGTTTTGTCCTTCAAGCGCACGCGCACACACACACACAATGATAAACACTTAGAATTACAGATACTGTGTGCAGATACACAAGCGCATGCACACACATGAGTTATGTGTGTGCATGTGTGTAAGGGCGTCACCTTGATGGCTGGCAGGCAGTGGGCGGAGCTTTTCATCATCCCAGTCGAGCCATATGCTCTTTCTAATTTTGCTGCCTCAGTAATCACCGTCATTATTCATGTCTTCAGCACACACACGAATACATACACACTCGACAGATGCAGCTGCACGGACACCTAGGGATTGTGACAGACAGGAAAAATACATATTCAATGATTAACTTCTGCGGTGGAGGGCACACTCGCGCGCACACACATACACACACATGTACGCACATAAGTGCCTCAGATAACCACGCGGTCTGTACAAATCGTGTTTTACAAAGTTTGTTTTGTTTCCAAACGTGAAGGCCAAAGAGACCCAAAAAATATAATGATCAAACTGCATCTATATACATATACTGTTTGTATACACTGTATATGTTTCTTAAATTCATACCTTGCAAGTGTGCAGAACATTTTAATCACCTTGTTAGAAACAAAACTTTGGCCACCAGCCTCTTGACAAGCACCGAATGGGTTTAATTGTCTCTCTTAAAGCTTCTTGTTCACCTGACGGTCTCCCTCAGGAAAATTTCTTTCTTTACAAGGCCTTCTTTGCAAGGTCAGTGAACGCATCTTACCCCTGCCCTCCCCATGCTAATTGCTTAATTGCTAGTAATTAGCTTTGTATGGGTCGTGGACATGCCAGCTTCATCACATGGTAAAGACATCTATAAGAAACAATAACACAGCCAATTAACAACGCAATCTGCTTTTCCGTCCCGGACCAATTGCTCTCTGTTTCGTTCCTATGTAGTTCTTTGCAGGAAATAAATGGTTTCCATGCCGCGGAGTGTGTATTGACATTGTTTATCTATTTATTTGCGGACCAATCAATGCCACTTTTAAAATGTGCGGTTATGATGTCAGGCAGCTATTGACGCTTTGGTGCATTTTACACATAAGATGAGATACGTGACGACGACAAATAAAGAAACACTAAACACAACTGTCCACAAACATGTGGGCGGCTGTAGGGGGAGGATTAGAAAACGTGTGGGAGGAGCGCGCGCCGTCGGTCCAACGCAACATTTGTGTGCCGCTGGCTTCAACCGCAAGGGCAATTCTAGACACGAATCGAGGCTTGTCCCTTCAACATCACATTGGCCACATTGATCCATCCGTCTCAGCCCTCCCTCCACGCGCCTTGGGAAAAGCTCCTCCTGGCAATCCCTCCTTTCCCATAACACCTTCCCAACGTGCAGCGTGATGGGGTGTAAATTGGGCCGTTGCGTTCTCCCAGTCCTTTTATCCGGGCTGTCTCATGTACCGTGTCATCTCAAAGCCTGCTGGTGGGGATGGGGAGATGGAGTGAGGGAGACAGAGATGGTGACAAAAAGAGAGGGGGGCTTTGTGATGCTGCTAATGAAAGGAGACAGGCTCATTGTGCTCAGTGGGAGAGCTGAGGTGGTTACCGTGGCGTCGGGTCATGGTAACCCCGACAGGTTGCTAACAGCCCCGGTAGTTCCCCAATCCCCCAGTCTCTGTAACTAAGGTATTACGGCTTGAAGTGCTTTTTGCCAACAGCCCCACTGTCTGTCTATGGGATCATCTGTGATAGCTAGCGAATACGCGTGTGTTTACTTTAGGGCGTTCCACTGTGGTTGTTTTTGATTTGTGTGGTTTACACTGCTCGTTATTTTTTGTATGTGTGAGTACGCGTGTCGCCTCGGTGTGTATTTGTTATCTATTTATTTATTCATTCATTCATTCCTTCATTATGTGTTCAACATGATTTGCTTTTACTGCATAGTAATTGGGCAATGATTTCTGTTTGTTTTATTTATTTATTTATTAAGCGTTGCACTGAACCACGCAAACAAAGAAAGAACCAACCATATCCAATGACTCTATATCATTGAGCAGCACGTGATCAAGAGCTAACCGCACCGGCCTGTGTGTTATGGCGTTCTCCTCCCTCAGCGCGTACATCAACAAGGCCAGCGACTCCTCGGAGCAGCTGACGCTGATCGACTCGGAGCTCCACTCCCCGGAGGGGCTGGCCGTGGACTGGGTCCACAAGAACATCTACTGGACAGACTCGGGCCACAAGAGCATCTCTGTTGCCACGGGGGACGGCAGGAAGCGGAAGGTGCTGATTGCCACCGACCTGAGCGAGCCGCGCGCCATCGCCGTGGACCCACGCCACGGGTAGGGGTTCAAATAGAGACATAAAAACTAATTATATTCTCCCCCCCCCCCCCTTTCTTTTTAGCTCTTTGCATAGCCTTCAAAAAACTAGCTTGTAATAGGTCGCAAATGAATAAACAGCCTCCACTACTTGTTTGTCATGTGTCGCTGTACTGTTTGTTTAAAAGTGCAGATTTAAGTGCAGATTAAGTTAATACTAAGATACTATCCTATTTTGTAGTAAAAGTCGACTGTCCTTAACTTTCGTATATATTATCCCCAGGTTCATGTACTGGTCAGACTGGGGGGGTCAGGCCAAAATAGAAAAGGCCGGGACGAACGGAGTTGACCGCCAAGTTCTGGTGTCAGAACGCATCGAGTGGCCCAATGGAATCACTCTGGGTAAGACGCGCACACACACACACACAAACACACACAATGGTAAACAAACTTAATCTGACAATGAAAACATCCAAAACACACTCCACCATATTGTGTAGTTTTCACAAACTAGAACATCTCTGCACTGTTGGGTGCGACCTAGTTCTGTTCTAGCACGCTAAAAATCCATCCCCTTTTGAAAGCAACTTGAAAGACAGGGACAACCGGCAGAGGAGACGTAAACATAGAAAGATGATGGTGTAAAAGTGTGTGGGGGTCTTGTAGCGCAGGGGCTTATTGCTGCAGCTCAGCTTGTATCTCCCTCTCATATGTCAACACAACTCCGAATTAATAAGCCCTCCATTTCTGCGCCGTCCGTTCATCCCGTCATCCCCTTTAAGTCCCTCCGCAAGCGCCCAAACAATCCCTTTCCACTTTCCAAAGAGGCGGAGACCTTGTCTGCTCCAGATGGAATTGAGGCAACTTTATGAATACAACGATATCTATATGAAAACACATTTTTTTCCCCCAGTTCAGGTCAAGCGAGATAGAGGGAGAGAGAGTAAGTGAAACGCAATCCGCCGGCTGTGAGAACGTGAGATGAGTGTTATTTTCCCCCGGTCATTGATTTCACGCCGCGCAGAACCGTTGATTGTCTGGGGCGGCAAGCTGTGAATGAATATAGTTTGCGTTTCCTCAACTCCTTATTTGGCTTGTCTGTTTAGCATTTGAAGACGTCTTATTAAGTGCTGTGGTGTGGGATCCGACCTTTTGCCTTTTTTAAAAGCTTTCTGGCCGTACACTAGCTGATATTGAAATGAACTCCACCAGGCTAATAGACTTGCTCAAGGGCACGTTGACAGAGTTATTCCCTGCCCCCGGTGTGTAAAGTCAAGAGGCAATGTTCAAAATCACTATTGTGTTTCTTTTTGACACTGGGGCATCAGCTGTCGTGTCAAAGAAGATTGATGGTGGAACTACCAGCCCATTACATGAATGACCTCTCTCTCTCTCTCTCTCTCTCTCTCTCTCTCTCTCTCTCTCTCTCTCTCTCTCTCTCTCTCTCTCGCTCTCCCTCTCGGTCTCTAT
>JAOEHI010018967.1:0-28401 GCA_025447815.1 Percopsis transmontana | reverse complement strand
GTAACGTTAGTCGTGCCGTATGTTGACGAGAGCCTAGGATAACCACGGCCATACTGCAAGGTGCCGGCAAGGTTGTCCATCAACAAGTCAACGTTCCCATCGCACACAGACAAATGGGCTGTCGATCAAAGTTGTCATTCTCTGAAATTGCGATGCAATGCTGCAGCCAGCCATGGAAAAACGAGACGCTCAGACAGTGAGAGAGAGAGAGAGAGAGAGAGAGAGAGAGAGAGAGAGAGAGAGAGAGAGCGCAACGTTACCTTGTGGATGTGCCCTTCCTCACATCGCAGATGCTGCATTTGAAAGCCTCGGCAGTGTTCCTGAAGGTGCAGACGCTACAGTCCCAATAGCCGTCGTCAGCGGTCGGTTTTGCTTGTCTTTTTGGCCTTGCAAATAGACAAATGTAAGGTCAAGTTAGTTCCCAATCTCACAATTGTCCCCATTTGGCAAGAATGAGGATGTGATAGACAGAGAATGCCACCGCGAAATGTACAAGCTGTCTGGCATGGCGAAATATCATGGTAGTGTCTTTAATATTCGGTTCGAATCCCGTCTGGTAAAGCTCCCAGATAAATAAAAAAACTGCTGGCTCGCGACAATCCATAACGTTCGATTGTATCGCGAGCTAGGCTAGCGAACAGGCGAGCGCCGCAAAATTTCCAGCTCGAGGCTTAGCATGTCGGCTAATAAAACGAACAACATATAATGTATGCACGACGCTGACCTTCGAAACTGCTTTATATATGCGGAAGAACGTTTTAGGGAATGCCAGGCGTATCCTCTGAAAATTTCCCTTTGTCTCTAAGTGACTGGTTGTAGGGAGCGAGAAGCCGCCATAGTGACTGCACTATTCTAGCTAGCTGTGGCATACAAACTGAAAAGGGAGAAACACTCCTTGAGAAAGCATCCGAATATCGAGCCGCAAACGCCGCCGAATTCCCACCAAACAAGTATAAATCGGCCGCAGATAGTCCGGGCTACGCGATGTATTACCTGGTAGGGCTCTTTTTGTCGCCCATTGTGAAGAATTATCTTCCAAAAGAAGAAAAAGGCTCCTGTAATTGTCAGTAATTGTTGTAGGTTGTGCGCGGAGGATCCAGATAGAACCGCTGCTAACGCTGTGGCAGACAGGCTCGCTTCAGCGCTGACTCGAGGCAGGGCAGAGAGACTGCACTCCACCGCGTGACTGCGCGACGCCCAATCACCGCATGGCTCGGTTTAAAAGTATGGATGGATATTTGCGAAATATCTACTGGATATATTTGACAGATCTCGTATAAACAAAGATAGATTGCAGTGTGTAAATAATAAAGATGTGGTGTACTGCTGTTTGAGGGCTCCTGTCTCGCCTGCGGGAGACAGGCAGACAGGTGTGTTACGTTGCACAGCTTCTTAGCCTGCCTGCATTCAACTTATAGGGAAAAAAGTTAATCTTTGGGCAAGAGTGTGAGGTGTTATTACGAAGAAACATATTTAAGGATGAATTTAAGGTCCATTCGAGCCTATGGGCATAATGCTTTTTCTTGGCATCAAACTGGCATCAGTGAAATTGTCTGTGGCTCATTTAGCCTGTTTAACTCCGATGCACGAGAGAATTTAAAGACAGAAGTATTATTACACGTTTAGTAGCCTAAAACAAAAAAAAACAGCGCACCTCTTGCACGCCTCTCCTTGCCCAGGACACGGCTCTCCGTGGGGGGAGACCAAGCGCGAATCGCATAGGCTCATTAGCTGCTCTTCACGGCTCCAGGCCCCGTTGTCAATCCCGCTTTTTGTGTGTGTATGTGTGTGTGTGCGTATGGTGTGAAGATCTACGCTCTCCGCCCAGCGATTACCACCGCTCGGCTCATGGCATGCTGCTCTAATTGAACCTCATCACAGTGGCCTACCGATAACTACAGTTCAGTCAAAACAACATTAGGCCCATCCTCGTGGATTCTATAATGAGTTCCTGGGAAAATAGTGCCTCTTTTCCTCTGAAGTTATGCAGCGCTTACATGCGTGGCGACAAGTGAGTAGAGGTAATTTGTATTCATCCGTGGGATGCTGCTTTGGCGGAGTCCATGAAGCATTTTTTTCTGTCTATCTGCGTATAAAAAAAAACACATTAGAGGCACTTGATATATTAACTACTGTCAAGCAGAGGTGTGCCAGACACAAGTATCAAATCAAGTCCCGAGTCTAAATGTAGATTGCTTGCTTTGGCAATGTAAACATGTGGCAACCTACGCCAATGAATCCTTTTGCATTGAATTGAATACCAAGTCCATGTCATTAGTCTCAAGTCTAAATGTAAAAGTCTACAGTCATCAGTCAGCTATCAATTTCAACTTTAAACAACATCATTTCAGACAATTATACAAAACAAAACACACATTCATATGAATCAAACTAGTCAAAAAGATTGGTCAGATCGAGTCCAAGTCAAGTGACACCAGTTGAGGTACCCTAAGCAAAGCACTCAATTGCTCTGGTAGCCTACATCTACCCACGTGGGTGGAAAAACGGTTCAGAAATTAGTAAACTTTGTTACACTCCTTAAAAATTTTGCACTGAACGACACTTTTCCTCCAAAAAAATTCGCTACGTTCTTGAACGTGATTTATTTTCGTTTCCCTTTCAAGTTAATTAAACATGATTGAACTTAATAAAAATGTGAACAATTTGTTCTGAATGCACCCGATGCATGTTGTACCCCCAATGCGCTTAGGATAGCAGCATAGGCGGGGAACCAGTTAGTGAAACGTTATGTCTATATACTATAAAATGAGAATCATAGTTATCCTAGTGTGGTGAATAGCCTACCCCATTTGCAGGTGCTTTCTTGTCTAAAGCACTTTATTTTATATTGAGCAGATCACCACTGCTCCTCAATTTTACAGTGACTCCGCTACGGTACAATTTTCATGTGCCACTTAGGCTTTAAATCATTTATGTGGGCATAGCACACAAAGGACGCAGTACCACATGAATGTGAACCGAGTGAACCCATCCGAAATAAAGGGAGAAAATCAGTTCCACAATGTCCTTTTTGTCTGCTAAGCCCTTTCTCTCTGTTTACTTGAATCCAGAAAACATTCATTTTGGGGCGAAACCAGAGAGGGTTGATAAGATGAAGAGGAGCTCAGCTTGACTGCTAAAGAGGACCGCACGATAGCAGATGAGAACAGACCCTCGTTTTGGCACTGATACATGCACACAGAGGGCAAGAGTGACTTATGATGAATCATTGCCTCTCACAAACTGCTCCACTGACGTTCCCAGATCAATAAACCTCTCATGACGGCTAGGGAAGATCTCATGAAGCAAAAAAAAAAAAAAAAGGAAAGGAAATAGGATACTTAATAATGTTCTTGTTTCTGCATTGTTGGTTACTGCGTTTTGTGAGAGCTACTAATTATGCAGTTACTCCTCCTTGTGGGAATGTTCACATTGTCATCATTGTTAAAGGCAGAGTAATGTTTCCTCCACTCATTGTGTTCAAGACAGGCTTTGTCGTGAAGACACCCGGGCCTCTGTTGTGTCTATCCCAAGACCAGTGTGTAACCGTGATAAGGACTACTTGACCTTTCACCTGCTGGTTATGTGCAGAAACAGTTTGCACTTTCTTTCTGGCTCTCAATGTCTCCATATCTATCACATTTCAATGTTTGGTCTTTTTATTATCTGTTACATGCAGTACACATTCTGTTTATGAGACGTCGATTGAGTTTGTTTTGCTAGTCTAGTCTAAAGCACATTTTGAATTCGGTATTAACCAACTTTTATTATTCCAGCAGAACCAGAATCCAGCACTTGAAGATCTTTTTAAGTATTCTTCACATTAAATGCTTGCCTTTTGGAAAGATGCCTTCATGGATCGACAAAAAAATATGTGCAGCATGAAAACGATTTCAGAATTGTATGGATGAGTAATGTGAATGTGTGTAGAGGGCTTAGCATTTTGAAGCAAATGGAAATCATTTTGGCAGCACGATCTTCCCTGAAACCAAAGCGGGATTTTGATGTGACAGCACGTATGATGATAAATGATGTGGAATAAGCTGATGATAAATTGCTTTACAAAATTAATTTCCAATCCCCCCACCCCCCCCCCACCCCACACACACACATAAGCACCTACTCTTTCTTTCTCTCTTTTCTTCTCTGTTATTCCCTGTCTCGCTGTCTGTCACTCACTTACCGCTTGTCAAAAAACTCTGGTCGATCACAATGCAGAAGCTCACGTGTGTGTGTGTTAAAGGGTTCGAGATGTGTTGAAGGGTCTAGGCAGATTGGGTGGGGTGGGGTGGGGTGGGAGGGGGTGAAAGTGTGTGTGTGTGTGTGTGTGTATGCTGTTTCCTATAGTGCTGGAATGTCTTCATGCGTGTTCCTGTTTGGAGAGAGCTGCTCGCAGCTCCCAGGAGCTGGCAGGAAACCACACGCTGCTTACACTGGGCTGATAAGGGAGGAGGGTGGAGGAGGGGGGGGGGGATGGGGTAGCTGTTGCTTTGCTAAATAAAAAAACTAAAAAAACTTCAGGAAGGTAGATTATCCCACAAAACGCTGGCAGTGCTACAGCCCTTTGTGCTTCTTAGAGTCCCTCTATGCGTGTGTGTGTGTTAAGAGAGTCCCTCTATGCATGCGTGGTGTGTGTGTGTGTGTGTCAGTGTGTGTGTGAGAGACAAAAAAAACAAAACGCACAATGCTTCTTGGGTTCGCTCCGCAGTGGAGAGTTTCAATGAATCCAGGGCAGACTCCACAAAAGACGGCTGAACAAAGGGCCTGCAAGCTGAGAACGTGCAACGCCGAGGTATACGGCCCAATCTCACGCTTTGTTAAGTCTCCCAACACAGCGCTGAATAAAGACTATGGCGATCACGCCTCGCTTGTCAATTACCTGCCTGTCAATTAAAAACCCGTCAGCACGTTTGTACGTCTCCTATACATCGGTCCCACCGTGTATTTTCACGCAGGAGGACGGCGCAGGGCACGCTGTGAGCTGAATGCGTGGTTGCTCATTTTAACACTTACTTTGGGGGCAGGGTAGTCTAGTGGTCTGGGTGTCGGACGCCCAGCCGGAAGGTCGTGGGTTTGAGCAAGATGCCTAACCCCTACCTGCTCCATGTAATTGTAAGTCGCCTTGGATAAAAGCGTCTGCTAAATGACCTCATTGTACTTGCATAGGGACTTACTTCAACTGGATTACAGGATGGAAACTGTTCGTCATTCTGTTGATTTTCAGCAGACCTTTTAATTTCTTTCTTTCCCCGCTGTAGCATTGTGAATGGCGGCAAGGCAGAGAGAAGCACTTTATTCACCTGTTGTTTCCCATCAGTGTATGGGTAGGTACAATTTGTATTGTCAAATTCAAGTTGTGCCAAAAGCATAGACTGTAAACACGAAGCGAGTCCTGACTGTCCATCCGTCATCTATAGTCAAGTGCACACACAGTCCAGGGCATTATAAATCACAGGCCAACCATGACTGGTGTTTATGGTCTCCCCCAACTGGATCCAGCTGTTTGGAGCCACACAATGCTCGGAGAGACGCAGTCAATTTGGCAGATTAGTGCATTGACAGATGGGAGCGCCATCCGTCCGGCAATCAATATGCTTCCTTTTAATGCCTTCAAATGCTTACTCAAGGGTGGCACGCACGCTCGCTTGTTGTGCTGGGCCGCCCTCCGGTTATATCTTGTCCCACTCGTCTCTTTATGAACCGTTTCCGCCGTGAAACCACTCTGATCGGCCACACGAGCATCCCCCCCCCCCTTCCCTCCCTCCTCTTCAATGAGTACTACGACTCTCCACCGCGCCCCGCCCCTTTCCACCCGCAAGTAGGGCGGCCAAATCGAGCAATGAGACAAGACATCCATCACTATCCGGAGGGGTGGGGTAAATGACCTTGATGCTGTCTTCACACTCAATTTCAGATACCCTTGGGCTCCATTATGAGGAGATTTAAGCAGAGAGAGAGTGGCCAGCCTTCACATTCGATCCTTACGACACTGGATGTGATAAGTGTGTGCTGCGAGAGATTACGTTATAAGAGATACCAGGGGTGGGTGAATGGGTGGGCGGCGGCGGTGGTGGTTCCAATATGGAGAGGGTGAGTCAGCAGGCGATGAAAGACAAATGTAAAATTAAGATGGAGTAGGAGGGTCACCGAAGAGGGGATGAGATGGAGGGAAAAGGCTTGGAAGGGCTACCAAGCAGAAGTTGGTCACCGATGGAGCAGGATAAATTACTTTTCAAGGACTTTCCAGCACTCGTCACAACAAACCTCTTCCTCTTAAACCAACAGCACTCCAGGCAGAGTAGACACAATACCAGGGTCATTTTCAGATAGGGTCGGAAAAAAACATCCTCAAGTGTGATGCATCACAGATGTGCATCTCCAAGGATTTAAGTGCATAAATGTTAAATTTTTTTCTCTCTCTCTCTCTGCTAGCCAGAAGAAAGAACTATATTTCTGTACAGATGAGTATGCTCAGCCTTCTCTCTTTTTATCTCTCTCTCTCTCTCTCTCTCACTCTGTCCTCGGAAGCTGGTAACATAACATTTCCATGAAAAACCAAAACCCCAACAACAAATAACAAGTTGGTGGAAGACAACCCTTTGACAAACTGCAAAGGCTGGAAAAGTGACTTAACAAGAATACAAACAGCAGCTGGATTGAGATGGAACGGAAATGGATGGTGTATTCTCTGTACTGCCGGTTTCCCTTTGATTTTGCGCGCTCTTCCTGTTTGCCTAGCGCACCAGTCATAAGGAGTCAGCCTTTTAGCGAGGGAACAAGCGGTGGTCCCTGGGGAGGTTATTTGGCAGTGGTAGAACTACCACCTGCCGGTTTGAGTGCCATATCATTAACAAAAGGTCAAATGTGCTCACTGTGAAATTATACACCTGCTTGTTAATACACCTGGATTTCCACGCCTGGGGTGAAAGTTTGCCCTTTGCTGTCCACAGGGTAAAGGATAGATGTGGGCTTCATGTGGTTGACTTAATGAATATGTGGGCTATCAGGAGTTTTCAATTACAGCATCAATTACAATTAGGTCATCTTGCTCAAGGTTTCTTACAGGTAGGCCAACTCTGGGGCTTGAACTCACAACCATCCGGCTGAGAGTCCAACACCTAGACCATTAGAGTATCCTGCCCCACAGCATGTAAACAAAATCAGTAATCAATATTGGATATTCACGGCGCATGGTGAATTGTGGCTCTTCAAGTCCGTTTCTCAGTGCTTATTTTGTCAGTTTTATAGGATTCATAAAGAATTTAGAAAAGACTGTTGCTATGCTGAGCCTTGCTGAGCCTACAGTACTGATGCATAGATGCTAACTAACTAAGTGGATAGCGCGAGTTACGCATTTCATTATCATACTGCTGCGTACGTATCACCCACTCGAATCATCAACATGTATTATTGAGCCGTGAGCCGTGAGCACTGGCTTGCGTAAGCAGTCGTGTGAGGTGAAGCAATCCATCAAGCAGATGTATCACAGAGTCGTCTCTTACACAGCCCACTGCTCCGTCACGTTAGATGGGGAACAAGTGCACACTGACAACATGGGCAGGTCATATGTGCCGCGCTGATCCGTGTAACTGCAGAATCCCACACAATGCTCGCATTCTTCTGCCAAGCGCAAGTCGTATAACAGGCCCTGCTGGAACGCCCTCCGGTGATGGAGCGTCAGATCTGTGACCACTGCTATCTGTCCATCTCTGCTGAGCCCCAGAGAGACCAGTAACTTGCTCTCCCTCGTAAATCCTTGATAATCCCACATGTGGAGAAGGCTGTGACAGCATGCATTCCCCCCCCCCCCCGCCCCACCCCCCTGTAAACTGGTATCCAGAACTATAGGGTCTGTTGGTGATTAAAGCTTGTCACTCTGCCGTCTGCCTTCGATGCGTTGGTGCTCTCTGCAGCAGCCTGGATGTAGGATTGCCAAAATGTGCCTCTCCAAGAAGGAGACTCTTGGCGAATAGACTCTGCTATGTTATTCTCTCTCTCCCTCCCTCCCTCCCTCTCACACGGCGAGAATCATCCTCTCACAAATGTATTCAGTCTGCCTGACTGCCACCCAAGTGTTGGAATGTCTGCCAGAGTTGAATACTAAGCATTGCCTGACCTCTTTGACAAATGTCCCAAAGCTACAGTGAATCTAAAGTAAGATCTGTTTAAAACACAAAACAACAGAGATGAGTCCTTCCTGCACCTAAACCCTGCCTTTGGTTCCACTGATTAGATGTATAATCTGTGTGTTGCCTAAGAGAAAAAACGTGCAGCTTGATTGAATGGTTCTCCACCCTACATTTTCAGACTACATTTTTTTTATGTCCTTTTTTCTCCTAAAATGGCACTTCTTTTATTTACGTTTGTATCCCACAGCATTTATTTACCCATTTGTACCCAATTTTGTTCTAAATAACACTTTTTTTAGCTGTTTTGTTTGGCCCTAGGTAGCAAAAATGATCTTGTGTTTCTTTACATTGTATTTAAATGGTAACGGACATTGTGGGACTGATTGCTCTTTTAATTTGGATGGTTTCACTAGGCAAACATTCATGTGTTCCTTGTGTGTAGTGCAATACAATACTGCATGCCGTTTGTCCTGGTGTAACCCAAGGTTTCTGGAAGGCGAATGGGTGCTCCCGGTTCCTCGACTAACGCGTAAATCCACAGGTGATGCGAACATCCCACAGCTGTTTATGGGCCGGCGTCTTCTGCCTCAGCCGCGGGAGATGAATGTTGTGTGGGTGGGCGCCTCATTGATTTTGTGTCAGGAGATTAGCGCATGTTAGGGTCGTGCACTCAGGGCTAGGATATATTACAATGAAACATAGACTTTTAGAAGAACAAGCAGGGTATTTTGAAACTTTTTGTAAGGACTGACAATGTGGAGGCCAACGATGTGTTTTAGATTTTCATTCGTGGTTATGAAAATCTTGTTTTTTTATTTGTAATACAATGTACAATATAAAAACCATATCTTACATATAAAACAAATATTTAAAATGATCTCCCTGTGAACAGCAAACAGCTATTTCATTAGCATGCAGTGCTAGTTCGTATTAGCCTTGCAAGCCTTATTATACTGTGATGAACTTTGATGTATCTTTTTATTTTATTGATCACACTGATGTAAATTGATCCAGACAAAAGGCAAACATATTTTTCTCCAACAAACACCTTCAGTACTTTCCTTAATGCTTTTTAATGTATTTAGACCTCAAATTTGAATACACCACATGGATTTATTGATAAGACCAGTGGTGCTATTATGACTCATAATTGTTCAAAATATTGGCAACTGGCACTTGCTTTCAAAGCTGTGCTTAGACTGGTCTGCCTTTCTTTCCAGGTCTTCTTAATCAGAGTGGCCAGGCGTATTGTCAAGAGTGACTCTTGAAGATACGTCAAGATAAACTAAGTGAAATTTGTGTGGCTTGTGAGGCTAATTTTGGACTACATCAAGTCCAAACAGCCACTTTGCCAGAGCTCAGAGATCAATGCCCGACCAGTACGTAACAGACGTTATCTCTAATAATCTCCTTTTCCTTTTAGCGGAGAGCCCTCTATATACACAGCCCTAGACAGCCTGCAGATAGTTTTATTACCCATTTGCGCTCATCTCATCTGACCCATCTGATCTTTTCCCGAGCCTGACACATAGCGGGAACAGACGTCTACAAAAACATCAGAATACTACATCGCAAATGTCAGGAAAACGGCTGCGTCGGGAGAATCTCATCACACGCCAGTCAAGCTACAGTAGATGCATGAGGCAGAACGGAGGCCTTCTGTTAAAAAGACGACAGCCCTGTCATCCCCTACGTCTGTATCTTTGTTAACGCGCGCATTTGTGCGTTTCATTAGGCCTGGGGTCGAGCACTCCCTTGAAAGATTTCAGCTGGGGGCTCAGACAGTCGTGTGACACCCCTCAGAAAACAGCATGCTCCATTAACAGCCCCCCCACCCTCAATCATGTAATGCAATTACACCCCCTTCTCTTCCCCACGGATGCTGCATGTCAGCGTGGAGCCGGTATTCCATGTAGATGTAATCTACACCTCTCGGCGCTGGAGTGCAGCGGTGGAATCGCGGATGGTAGCCGAGCCGTGACGGGGCTTGACAAGCTCGGCATAGTCTACGTACGGGGGGGGGGGGGAGACACCACTTCAATGCAGTGTTTGGGGGTGACAGTGTTTCCTGTGTAGGCATGAGTCGAGAGGTGTGGGCAACACTTGGGGTACGTGTAACCGGCCTATAACATGGCAGGAGGGACAGGCACGAACTGCCAATAGGCTAAACAGCACTGAAACAAGAGTTTGACTCTTCTCAGGTTGGGTGCAGGCAAAGCCACAAGAGAGATTAAGGTGTTTAAAAGAGGCAGAGTGCAAGAGAAAAGGCAGATTATGGGAGATTATCGGGATTTCAATAAAAAATGGCTGTGAACCTGGCGGAGGTGGATAAAACATGACAGTAACAAATCGCGTTTTAACGCCGTAGACTTTATTATCACAGTGGAAAGTCCATGTGTTTGTTTGCTGAGCGCATGTCAGTCGAAGCACTGGAGCCGACGCGATGGAGGGAGCCGACGCGAAGAAGCGGGCGCGTATGCGTGTTTACGTGCGTGCGGGAGTGTGCTGTTTTATCTGTGTCAGGAGCTTGCATGTCGGTAATGTCAGGGGAGCTCGTCTGCCGAGCGGGCTGGAAGCGCGTGTGTGAAAAAAAAAAAGCCTTTGTTCCCCCGACTGTTAACAACAGGCTAAGGTCTGCAAGGCATCATTAGTGTGAGACTCAGCCTGTTCTCTGCTGAGAGGAGGGGTCAGGGGTTGTTTATGGTGGGAGTTGGAGAGGAGGGAGGGGGTAGAATCACACACTTTACAGGGAGGTCAGAGGTCACCGTCCCTCGGACATAAGACAGAGCAAACACAGCCGCCGTCTCGTTTTGTACGCCAGAGAAAAAGGGGGGCTGCTTTAGATCTAACACCGATCCACATGCGGCAAGAGAAGCACCCCTACGGTGGTTGTAAAATTCAGCGCAAGATAATGCGAAGTGATACACACAGAGCTTGTTGACACGATTCCGCAACGACGAGTCTTAGAGACGGTTTATTTTAGTTTTGTTTTTTTTTCATCCCGCGCCTGCTCATTTGAGAGCTCATAAAAGAGCCGCTAGTCGGTTCAGTGAAACCAGAGAGGAACGAGAGTGAGCCGACTGGTGAGACATAGGAGAGCAGGGAGGAGGAATCCAGAATGCAACAGTGTTGGTTTGTTGTTTCCAACTCCCCTAGCACTTACAGGCTCCCTCCAGCAAAGTCTCTCGCTGAAATATTAATCGCGTTTGACAGATGTTTCGGCTATCAAAACAAACACAAAGACTCGGAAAGCAGCGAAAACACATTCCAACGTGGACCACGGGCCGGCTTTGATAAGGTGTAGCCTAATTGTTGAGGACGAAAGCGATAGTAAAACATACTAGTTATCTTTTGGGCACCTCCTGGTTCGTTGTGCACGCTTGAGCGCACAGAGGATTTTCGGTAATTCCAATGAGCAGTTACTATGCGCGTACGTGTTGGAAGGCAGCAGGTCAGGGGGTGGGGGAGGGGCGTCCAAATCTATGCCCAAGCCTCATAGTGTTGTGGCGTAATATGCACCCCTGCCGTGATATGCAACCCCCTCTCTGTTAAGTTAGCAGGGGGTGCATATCACGGCAAGTTGAACACAACAACCAGCCTTGCCATGAAAAGCAACCCCATCCCCCCCGTAATTTTTCCTGTTGATCCCAGCATCATCACATGTTTTTCACAGTATACATGTGAGTGAGAGTGAGTGTCATGCATATGACATGGTATTAGTTTGCTTTCGTTATTACCCGCTATGAATTAAATGTTTTAAGGATTTCGTGTTGAGAATAACATCGGTTATTTACACTGTTCTAAAGAATGTAGATAACCGATGTTCTTTTCTTCTTTTCCATTCGCAGGGAATTGAAATGTGAAAAAGTAGCGGCCTTCCAACCATCTCCTCTTCATTAGCCTCCTCTTTCTTTAAGGCTGGTGCATCGCTGACTCAACAAAACAAGATGCAATCATGGGATGTCACCAAAAAACAAAAACAAAACAACAACCCCGGCGTACTTAAGACGAGATAACCGAGGAGAGAAGGCTTGGCTCTCCCTCCCCGTCCCCCCACGCACACGCACACACAGCCCCAACATCGCAGGGGTAATTTGCAGCATTAAGCGGGCCTGATAGCACACGTCCACTGAGAGTTAGGGAGTGATTTAACGGACATTGCTCACACCAATTATAGTGAATCAGGCAGGCAGCGCTACCGAGGACAAGTGGATGCCGGCGCTGTCACTACACACATACACACACACACACACATTCTCACACACTCCCTCGCGCTGCGGAACGGGGGATGTTTTCCTGTTTCTTTTGTGATTAAGAGCATGAAAATACTCCCATTTAGATAATCCTTTTCTGTCAGCGCCGCCTAGGAGACAGCGATACGAGCTGTACATCGCGCGAATTTGCTCCCTCATTTCCATACGCCAGTCATTTCAGACAGAGTGACTACAAAAGCCTGAGGAATGAGCTGGAGAGGCAGGCCACCTGGTTCTCTTCACACACGCTGCAGCCGGTCGCCTGCCTCTCCACTGGCCAAACCTGGAGCAACATGATAGGCCTACAGTAGCCTACCCCAGCCACTGCGCGGGACAACGCAGCCATGTGAGAATGAGAGAGAGATAGAGACAGAGAGACAGAGCACAAAAGGAATTCTATTTGCACGCCCATTGGAGGAGTCAAGCCCTGGAGAGCACCTGATTCATTTGTTCTGGAGGGCTATTAATCTTTTCAAGCACCAGGATCGCTTTTCCTCTCAGGAAAGGGAGAGGAGATTGAGTTTTCTATTATAATCAACCAGAGGCTGCGGTGCACAAGGCCGTCATGGCGCTGCCCTTGCCACTATTGTCCCATTGACAAACAAAAACAAGGGAGGAAATACATTATTCCACCATAGATCGCCCGAAATTAGTAATTTAGGCCTACAAGGTCATTGTGAACCATTAATTAATAACCTCCTCATGTATCATTAGCTCTTAATAAACCCTGGCCTACACTAAAACACACTAGAACATGCACAGTTAACCTAAATTACTTTAAGCGGCTCTTTATGCGGCAGTGCAAATGGTAAAATACCCTGTATGAGCACACAACAGATGCCGACAGCACTTTCCCGCGTGCACTTTTAAGCACTGGTGGTTGAATTAAAAAAAAGTAAACGTGGCTTTCTGAGAGCCATTAGTCCTGAGTATATTCACAGTCCTCTAGGGGTCAAAGGGCACACTCTCTAGAGTGAGGGGCTCGATGTTTCAAATACAGGTGCAGATAGAGCGTGAACGTCACATTAATTAACACCCTGTATAATTGATCAGCTACATTCATTAAACCAGAAAAATGTCTTATTGCCAAGAGTAGCTATTAATTGCAGAAGAACCCACTGAAGCTCTGAGCTCAGCTACGACACTCCCCCCCCCCCGGATGAGCTCTGAGACAGCGGCGGCGCTAATGGGACAGTATGGAGGCCACTTCAAGATGAAAAACAGCGACGGAGCCTGGTGTCACTTAATCAATGTGAAACCCCAGTGGGGAGAAGAAACCGCAGCCTGTAGAGCCATACGGTCCCCAAACTCACGTCCCTGGAATGGAGGAGGTTTTAAATGGGCCGTCTCTCATGGCGCAACTCATCTCAGTCACAGGGACAATCATGTTGGCTCTTGGGAGTGTGTGTGTGTGTGTGTGTGTGGTTAGAGGGGGATGGGGGTGGGGGTGGGGTGCTTGTTTTGAAGGTGGTGGTGGGCTGCATAACAACGTCATCCATCTCGGTAACACAATACTACAGAGACCACCTCCCTAAGAAGCAATCATCACCACGGGGTCCCAGGCCCCTCGTTCATTCACACGGGACAGAAATTCCCCTCGACATGCCAGGGGCAACGCTGTGGCCACACAAAATCCATCACTCCCGCACTGAGTCCTACCGAGTTAGAAGCATGGCAAACCCTGACTAGCTCTCCAAATGTGGGTCAATTCTCTACTTCATTGCCCTCAATTAGTCATAATCACCCCAAGGTGCGCGCACACACACACACACAGCACAGGACCGAAAGTCTTATTTCTATTTCTTAAAGATAATTGTCCAAGCCAGAATTTGATCTTTACGAATGGAGAAAGGCTGCTGCGTGTCTCCAGGAGCACGTCAAAGCGAGCTAGTCGCAGATATGGCCGCGGTATAGGCGTACTTCTGTCTAAAACGATTCTAGGCTGTTCTTTGGGCGCACCAGGGGCTGTACAGTTGTTGTGCAGGGCCGTATTTGACCATACACCTTTGCAATAATTGGTCAACAATGTCACGAGGGTTTTTACTTGCTTCCCAAATGCAGTTTATTTTTGGTCGCGTGTTCCGCCATGTAACTATTCTGAATCTAATGACATGAATCCGAACTTTCACAGGGAGAGAATTAGATAGAAAAATAAAACCTAAGCCAGAATAAGTTAAAGTTTTTATGTGCTGCCACTTAATCATCTTCTTCCTCCTCTAACATTTGTTGTAGTTTGTTTTGGATTTTAGCACCGTCGTTTTCTCTTATTAAAAGGAGCGTCGCAGTGAGTATATGTCTACTGGGATTTGCTTGTAGTGCGCATACGGTGTAGCCTACAGTATGACCCTGTCAGAAGCTGTTCGTCTGAAGTAGGCTATATACCGTGGGCTTTAGTCGCTGTTTGCTCTCCACTGGCCCTATGCTCATATCTCCCTGGCCCCGGCCGGCACCAGCCCCAGGGCGCTCTTATCTCCCAAACAACCGGCTGCAGTTCCGCTCACAGTCCTAATCTATCTGCCTGACACGGGCTTCCTTGTTTGTTTGCGCTTGCATGCTCGACGCGCCCGATGATATTGAGCTGTGTCGAGCGGCGCCCCCTCCATTCATGCCAGATAAATCAATCATTCCTGTGCGCTGCACGCCTCGGCTTAGATCCCGACTTATTTTATCTCCCCGTAATAAGAGCTGCGCCAGGGGTTTGCCTACAAGGTATAAGAAACGTGGATAACAATGCCACGGGTGGGTGTAACGTCTGAATGTGGGCGATAGTGTACTAGCAGGGAGAATTTAGTATATTCTCAAGGCATGTCAAGTGCCAAACTAGCGCATAGCGTCCACGCCGTGGGCTGGAATCCAGGGCACAGGTTGGTTGCATGCAACCTCTGCCACCCTCATATCTCTGTTAACTACAGAATAAGCAGCTGAGATTTATGTAATCGGTACATATGCGGGACATTTGTGGTATGTGGTTCTGGTTGTTGAAATGCTAGGCAGAGGGGTTCAAAAAGCTTAACGGAAGAGGAACAACAATCCTGAAGCCACACTAAATGTATTGGGTTGCAATTACAGATCACAGTCATTTTCCCCCTCAGGTACAAAATGTTTATTTGGTTAGGTTTAAAAAGCATATAATAAAAGTAGTTATATAGATAGATAGATATAATATAGATATAACATGGAGCTGAACTAAACTCTAATATACAGTCATTCCACAAACATTTGCAGAAACACACATCTCTACTGCACACGGAGCCACAACCACTGTACAATACAGTTCTGAGGAACAAAATAAATCAAAGTTTCCGCTAGCGAGCTGATGAAGGCATCCTTGTCAAGATCGTCCTGGGGCTGGACAATGAGCTCACGGTTTCCATGGCGACGCGGCTTTAGGAATGCTCCGGAGCTGCTGCAGAGTGCGGCTCTGCCTCCGCACGCTGCTCGGCGATCTGCAGCTCGGCTGCCACTTGCTCTCCCAGCTCCTCGATCAGCCGCCTGCAGCCGTCTGGGGCCGAGAGAGCCGGGGCGTTAGGAGGGGGGGTGGGGGTGGGGGAGGGAGCCTGGGAGGAGGGGGGCCAGAGCCGCAGAGGGCTGGCCTTGGCCGACTCTCCTCCTTCACCTCCTCCTCCTCCCCTCCCCACAGCTCCTCCCCCAGAGGAGGGAGCGCAGCCTTGCTCTTCGCTCTCCAACTCCTCACCACCTTCAGACGAGCCGCCGCTGCTGCTGCTGGAGCTGCTGCTGTCGCTGCTGCTGCTGGAGCTGCTGCTGTCGCTGCTGCTGTCACTGTGCGTCTCCACAACGCTACCGGGAGCCCTGTGCCTGCTCTCCTCCGCCTCCTGGTCCTCCTCCTCCTCCTCCACCACTATGGCCGCTGCCTCCTCCAGCACGTCAAGCTCAAGCTGCAGGTCCTTCTTCCGCAGGGAGACTTTCTGTAAGGGACCTGCCAGAGCCGTCACCTTTCTAGACCTGGTGGAGGGGAAGAGAGGAAGAGAGAGAGAGAGAGAGAGAGAGAAAGAGAGAGAGAGAGACAGCTGGTCAAGTCAAGTGGAAGAATACTCACGTCCTCATTTCAAACTGTCGTGTGGCTAAAGCTGAGAGGAACAGAGATGTCTGACTTCCAACTTCACCTGACGTACGCCAGAGAGAGCCTGCCAACCAACCAACCGCGCGGTGCACTGGAGCCGTACCCGCTGGGGATAAACGTCTACGAATCGAAAAACCCATTAGCGCACCCAATCCCACTCTCCGAGTGCCAAGTACGCCGCGATTCGAGCGAGTGCAGGCGGCTTGATGAAATATGGAAATACGCGCGTTTAATAATGTAGGGCGATACCGTATGTGCCATAGCCGACACACGCTCTTGCTCGCCAGCGCTGCTCTCTCGCGGCGGAAGTGTTAGGAGACACACGCATCCAAACACCGAGCACATCCACATACTGAGATGCCGAGCCGATGGTTAGGATTGCCGCCAGTACAAGCGCAGTTTGCACTGGGGAAGAAGAGCTGTGTGGAATTAGAAACACTTGCCATGGCTCTTTAAAATAATCATCATTTTTTTTTTTTAAAAAGGAGCTTTGTCACGCTCTCACTTCAGGATGTCAAGAGGCCAACAAATCTATTGGAGTCTGTTTTTAATGAGACATTTAGCGGATAACAGCAGATACCATGGCTTCAGAGATAGAGATCTGCACAGTCTGACATGGACTGTAAACGGCTAGGATCCTTGAAAGTTACAGTGCCTCCAAAATGTCTCAGCTTCACTCGGCAGGCAGACTACAGGGAGGAGTTAAAGCACGTTGCGAGAGGAAAAGCAGCTATATATTGCAGTGGTGTGTTCTCCACTCTGGTCTCGACTGAGAACGCGTGGGAGATTAAACCGCCGGGTTAAATGTCTCCCGGCGCCCCAAAAGACTAGGATTGAAAGAAGGCCCACATAAAGTGGTATATTAAACTGTGTTCTCTGTAATTTTACTTTTACAGATGCATGCCTATAGCGGGACAATGAACTAGTGTGAGGGGGAAAAAGTCACTTCATCACTGATGAATGACCTCCTACAAGACCCAATTAATGTAAAGCCACTGTGCTGTTGGGATGCCCCTGCCTGCTCATTATTCATGCTTGGAAGGCGTGGGATGCAGAGAGGGGAGGAATTAAAAAGTAAAAAAAAAAAAAAAAAAAAAAAAACTCAAGTGGATGCTATTTGTCCCTTGGCGATCGTGCCGCCCCCCCATTGCCATGGTGATTAGGGCAGCGCCTCGGGCACCTCCGTTTTGGAAAAGGGGGAAGTGTGCGAGCCAGGTATGTGTGTGTGTGTGTGTGTGTCAGTCTTCTGCTGCCATTCACGTCATTACTCCCACCGTCCTTGCTGGCCCAATTAACCCACCACGGAGCACGGAGATGGGTCCTCATTACTGCTTAGCCCTAATGACCCTCCCCCAGGCCACTCTGGGGAGGGAGACGTTTACAGAGCAAGCAGGGAAGGGGGTCTTGTGTGTTCCCTTGGGACCTCGGGAGGAACTGTGTAAACAGATCTTATCGTTGCCTTGTGGCAAAACTACAAGGAAATAAGAGGGAGAACAAGGGAGAGGGAGATAGATGGTCCCATGGGGAGAGGGGGGAGAAGGGGGGAGGAACGGATCCTCGGGCTCGGTCTGCTCCCCAATAAAACGGCCCTGAGAACTTTCTGCAGCGAGGCCTGGGCCTGCAGCACTGCCACTTCAAACATGGCCCCCGTATTCTCTTTCCCCCCGTGGGAAGTCATTATTGAGTTAGCGTTGAAGAGGCGCACTTGTTTTCTCTCTCCCCCCCCCTCCCTCGGTGTGCGGTGGGAGAGGCAGGGCCTGCGGTGAACACAAAAGGCTCCACATAAGAGGGGGGGGGAATGTTGTACACAATCTGGTCATTACAGCACCACTGTTGTGGCTCGCCTTTTATTAAGGAGGGATGGCTTTCAAGGTTGGAGAAACTTTCTGGCGAGACAAAGTTGCCTCCATCTGCCTAAGTCCTCAGATGGCAATAGAGACAGTATGTGTGTGTGTGTGTGTGTGCGTGCGTATGCGATCTCTTTGTGAGTTTGGGCTTGAGCGTGTCCGTGACTGTGTGGGAGTTTAGCTAAATTACGGAGCGGCATTTCTTTCATCGGCCTCTTGTTCAACGACAGAGAAAAGTCATTCAGCACGTCTTTGCTCTTCAAAACATCTCAGATAAAGCTCGTCTTTAGATGCATAAGTCTGTGTAATACGAGCACCCCATTTCCTGAGTGAAGCCGGCGAATGCATCATTCACTAGCTGGAGTGGATAAAAGCCGTCTGTCTGAGACGCGATCCGTCAGTGTGACTGAATGCCGCCGATGGGCGGAGGAGGTGGAAACCGTTATAAGAAACGCAGATGCGTCCATGGAGCAATCCGTGACTTGGGAGTTGTATAAGCTGCAGTTATTTCACGGCAGAAAAACCCTTTTGCCCTGAATGCTTGTTTTACGTTTTATTTGCTTTTAGTGTCGACTGTTGACTGTGCTTTAGCTAGGGATAGACTGTATTGTTCTACATGGGTTGCAATATATTTCATATTAACAAGTCTCACCCCTGAGATAGATTTCCAAATCTATCTTTAAAGCCCAAAACTGCAGTCATCGTATATTCATTTCCAAAGCCTCCCTGATATCCATGAAGTCCATGATATGTGTAATTATTTTTTACAACTTGCCTCGACTCCACTGTGAAAAGCTCAGTCTGTCGCTTTGAGGGTTTCCTGTGAATAGTGCGATTTAAAAAAAGAAGATTTAATGTTCGATGACTCAAGCGACGGCAGAAATATAATGTAAAACCTGTAAAAGCACATAGGCTTTCATTAATTCCTTGGTTTCTTTTCACCTGTGTCTAGTTCAAAATCTCCCTACAAAATGTTTTACAAACAAAATAAGAAACCCTCATCATATTCCTGTACTTGTATACTTGTAGCTTCAGGAAACACAGCTATACTATACTAAGGTTCATACAGAGCCAGCCGTCGAGCCCATTAACACGCGTGATTACTGGTCTACAAGGACAGTGAGGAACCCGTTTGTGTACACAGACAACAAAAAGCTGCGAAGGCCTCATGTGGAGAGGAAATCTGTACTACTTATCCTGGTTAGCGGGGAGACACGTTGCCCTTGTTCTGCCCCGCGGGGGGCCTCTAGGATCTCTTCTGGAGGCGCCTCATCTCATAGGGAACACATACAATTGACAGATGTGCGATGCTGTCTGTGGATCCAACAAAGTCCTTCACCAGACACGCAGCGCCCTTGTCAACCGCGCCGTCCAGAGGGGTACTGTACACGGAACCCAAAGAACTGTAGTTTCAATTCTGTGGGAAAAACAGCCGTGTACACCTTAAGATATGAACCCCCCCCCAACAAGGGGGGGGGGGGAACTGGGGAAAACCACTGGGGAAAACCCAGATAACAAGTGCCCGGTGCTTTATGAACGCATAGCAGAGAATTGAGGTGAACGGACCGGCTCAGGCTCAGTGGCGGGTATTGAGTGACAGCACACAAGTGTGTTTTCAAGGAGTACGGGGCTTAGAGGACACACTGACCCCCTGCTTGACCCTGTGGTGCCTGCCCCCCCCCACTAGAGGTTCCCAGTTATGGAGGAACCAGCAGGGGGGCCCCCCCTCAGGAGCTGTGGACAACCCTCCCTGACGGGTATTGTCACATGGGGAACACAAAGGGTGAAAGAAGGCCAGAGAATGCGTGAACAAATCCTTAGGGCTACGCCGTGTTCCAAAAGCATCCATTTGTCTACCAAGGAAAGTGTATATTGATGTAAGTTGATTTTGAGAAGCAAAATAAGTATATATATATATATATATATATATATATATATATACACACGGATATACATATACATATATATATATATATTTTTTTAATGAACACACTATTATGAACTAACACAAAACCCCTTGTTGACCAAGTTCACATACACTGAGTTGGTCCCTTTACTTCTTCTGGCTGGAGGATATCATAAAACTTTGTGTTCATTTTCTCAGTGATTAGCCAAAGTGGTACACCTTGTAAAAACATAAACCGAGAGCAGTTATTATTGGTAGTAAAGACTACACTGGGAGGTGTACATTTCCCTAGTACTTTCCTGCCTTCAGACCAAGCCCTGAGCAGAGCACTTTATTTTTACGTCTACAGAATCTAATTGTCCCAATTAATGATTGTGGGGCAGGTAAAAGGTGGGGTGGGGTTAGGGGGGAGGGATGGTTGGGGGAGTGAACGTAGCAGAAGTGAAACCACCACCGGAGAAAGAAAATCCGGCCCTGCTGATTTAAACAGGGTTACAGTAACACAACGCCGGTCTAAAAGGCTTTGTCTGTTGCTGGCTGCTGTGAATCCACATTGGCCTCGCTCCAAGCCTTTTTAGAAGGGAACAGAGAGAGAGAGAAAGAGAGGCAGAAAAAAAGGGGGGGGGGGGGGGGGGTTGTTTTTCCCTTTGCCGTCCAGCAACTCTGCGGGGGCTTTGGCATCGGAGGGTCCTCAAAAGTGCAACTAATGGACCAGGAGAGGCGGCTGAGTCAGGAAAAAGGAGGTGTGGGGAGATTTTTGGAACCCTGACCATCGTAGTAAACAAATTCAGTTCAGGAAAAAAGACCTCTTGGTTTCTGGGTGCAGGGTTCGGCCTTCGCCTCCGGGGCGTACCATGTGTGTAGCGGGGGGGGGGGGGGCTGCCCCGTGGTCTAAATCACAGTGAAGCCTTTACGAGGCTGTAAATTTGAGACTGATGTCTCAGCAGTCAGAGGAACTTTGGGAGTAGAGAACCTATGTGGGACGGAGAGGAGACGGAATAAATCAACCCCCCCCCCCGCCGATCCAGCAAACACCCATTAATCGCCGTGTCCACCAGGAGCGACTGATCGTGTCTGCCTTGTCGGGCCGACTGACGAGATACAGGATTGTGGCGGGGGTATAGATTACATCTAATCTTACCGCGTCTGCTCCCAGAGAAGACTTCACTTAGCAGAGATGACATGTTCTACATGGGGGAATATCTCATGGAGGGGGGGGGGGAGAAAGAAAACCATACAGATGGGATCCATCATCATATCTGTCAAGACGCACAAAGCGCGGAGGAGGGGTGACACAGCAAACACCGTTCGCGACAGCGGAGCCTCGTCGTGCGCGAGCCGCAGCCCAGCTCCGAAGCGGCGGGCTCAAAGAGCAGGCCCAGGTTTTCCGTCTTCTCCCTGGTTGCTCTTGCGCCGTTTTTAAACCCGCGTGCTACCTGCGCCCGTGACACTGCGAGAGGTCGCCTCCCATCAGAGCAACAGCCAGGGTATGAGTGGAGTCAAGTGTGCCAGCAGGAGGGAGAACTGACACACCGACACAGCGAGGAAGGCGTGACCCGGCGCTCTCCCAAGTGGCTTGTGGTGGCAGGCGTAGAAGCAACACAGCAGAGCTTGACGGCCCAAATGCCCCAGGTGGTGGAAAATGAAACAAAACACACACACACACACACGCGCACACACACACGGTGGGGAGGGGGGTGGGAAGCCAGCAGAAAAGGGAAATGTAACGATTGAGTCACAGGTCAGTGCTACGGGAGGGCCGGCTAATCCATTTAATGATGGATGTGGGGTGCCGTCGGAGCGGAGCATGTTAGGTCACACTGACATTTAGCGCCGGTGTACAGCGGAGTGGAGGGGAGGGCGGGATGGATGGATGGATGGATGGATGGAGGGCTGGGGACAAGGCTTCCCCTCAGGTCGCCCCCCCCCCCCCACCACCGCAGCTGCTTTCATCTCCCCGGCGGAGGCCAAGGTGAGGCTGATTGAGCCGCACCCGATTGAGCCGCACCAGGGCGCCGGCAGCGCGCTCGGAGCAGGACAAAGAGCGAAAGGGAGTCGAACAGCGACAGCGACGCTAACAGACAGATGGCGCACCGATCCGGATCTCAAGCCTGTGTAGCGCTCTGGTATCGTCTTTTTCCTCGAATACAGTTCAGAGTTGATTTGGAAAAACGTACCAATCTGAGTGTACGGGTAGGGGAAAAAGCCCCCCCCCCACCCACCCAAACTCCCTGCGGACCTTTTATCGTGTCTGCATCTGGGCACTGAGCCTACAACATCAGGCGCACATTTTTCAACTGGGCTTTTTCCAGACGTGCACACCACTTGGCTGAACCCTAGCCAGGAGTAAAACACAGCTCATTACGGAGTAATGTGCTTGCAGGCTCACATTTGAAATGTGTAAGTAATTGTAAAATATGTACGGGTGGGGGGAGGAGGTACTGTATTGTTTGGGACAAAACCCGAGTTCATTGTGTAGCGCCAGAAATAGGTGGCGCCCACACACGAAGCAGCACACACACACACACACAAGTATGAACAGTGTTTTATGCAGTGGGAATCTGCATCTCTGAGGGAGACAAGGTCACGTTGGCACTCCAGACAGAAGGTAACTTCAATAGGCCCTGCTGTGACAAAACGACGAGCCCAATCCTCTCTTCCGGGGCCACGATGCATCGCGGGGGCTGAGAGGTACTTCCCCTGGGGGCTGAAGGCCTCTGGAGTGAGTGTGTGTATGTGTGTGTGTGTGAGAGAACCTACTTGATCCTCTGGATCCAGATGCAGTAGTCTGTGATGTACAGGTCATTCAGGATGTAGGCTGGGTCGTTCTCTCGGAAGACTTGGTGAATATTGAGCAGGCACTTGAGGACACAGGCCTTCCCTAGGCACAGAAACCCACCACAGCAGACGAGTGGAAGAAGACGGCGTTATTCACACTCTGCATTAAGAAGAACACAGACTGAGCATAATGCCCATGTGAAATCATTCTTCCATACATAAAAGCCAAGCTTCAGGCTTGCAAAAAAGAAAATCCCAGTGTCCTGCAGACGTAGCATTTGAAGCGTAACATTTCAGCAGAAAAAGTACATTGTGTTGAGTGTGGGTAAAAACAAAGCGAACTGTTTAGGACAGTTTGATGTTTGGTCAAAATTTGCTTTTCTTTCTGAGTAAAACACAATAACAATTTGCTTATTTAGCAGACGCTTTTATCCAAAGCGACTTACAATTACATGGTGCCATTACATGGAGCAGATAGGGGTTAGGCATCTTGCTCAATGATGCTTACAGGTAGGCCAACTCTGGGGCTCGAACCCACGACCTTCTGGCTGGGAGTCCAACACCAAGACCACTAGACTATCCTGCCCCAATAACGCTTCATTTTAATAATATGCCACTTAAAACCTGCCATTCCCAACTTCGCAAGGCTGTCATAGAGGGTTATTTATTATTTATATACTGAAACTGCAACCACCCGCCAACTGAAAACGAAGTGTCAATTACTGGTAAATTCACCCCTGCAGGAAAACTGGAAAGAACAGTTGCTTAAGTGAATGCAGTGTATGATATTAACCTTAAATATGTGCGAGGCTGCTATAATGGGTCTCTCTCAAATCAGGCACTCTCTCAAACCTTATGGTGTGACCAACAATGCGCCAAGGGGAAGAGAAATTGCTCCTCTCTCCGGCCGCAGAGCTGGTTGGCAAAGGCCAGAGAAATTCCAGCCCAATCAAAACAAACTGGGAACTAGCACCGGGGAAAACCTTACACAAACATTTGGTTCCCATTTGAGCATGGGATTATTTGGAAGGAACATATATAGAGCCTCTGCTTCCAACTGCAGAATGAGGACCAAAACAGGAAAAAAGGCCCAGGGTACACTGCATCTTGCTCCGACAGCTTACTTCTGCTGACTCCCTCAGTGGCTGCTGGGTTTATATGAAGCACAATGCTGGCAGCCCTCTTCCAATGTGTCACTTTTGATTCAAGTAGAATACAAGATGTTGCGGTTCTGCCTTATTGGGTATATGGTGGTGGTGCTGTTAGTGTGCGTGTGTGTGTGTGTGTTTGTGGGTGGGGTTGGTCATCAGTAGTTCTCATACCTTTTGAGCTATGACCAACAAAGGGAAGGGGTTTGTAGTTTATGAACCCCCCGTCCCCACAAACGACAATTTACAATTAACAATTTGATCATTTAGCAGACGCTTTTATCCAAAGCGACTGACAATTACATGGTGCTATTACATGGAGCAGGTAGGGGTTGGATGCTTACAGGCAGGCCACCTCGTGGGATCGAACCCACGACCTTCCGGCTGGGAGTCCAAAGCCTAGACCACTAGACTATCCTGCCCCGACTTATTTTGTAACAGCATTAAGGCTAACATCTAATCAGCCAATCACGAGGTATCAATGCAATGCATAAAACATGGTCAAAGAGGTTCCGTTGTTGCTCAGACCAACCGTCAGAATGGGGAAGAAATGTGATCCAAGTGACTTTCACGGTGGAATGAATGTTGGTGCCAGGCAGAGTGTTTTGAGTAACACACACACACACACACACACACACGGGTACGTTATTAGTTAAAAGGTGGAAATTAATATATAAACAACCTTGAAGAATGTAAAATTTGAATTTTCAAATAAAAAAATATATTCAAAAACATTTTGAACTCATCTTTCAACCCCCTAATCCCATCTCATGACTCTTGGTGTGCCCCGACCCATGCTTTGAAAACGACTGGTTTACGATAGTTGAACGGGAATGTTTACTACACATCCATGTGATGTGTGGGTACACAAAACACATCACACACACACACACCGCGGTACACAGCAACAGCCAGAGCTTCCAGGAAAGGATGTGTGTGCCCGGATAGTCTTTTAGAACACGGCAACGACACCCCGGTTCATCTGCAAAAACGCACTCCTCTGCTCCGTAGGGCCTCTGCCCAGCGGCCGGCGAGTTAAAGCCACTTAGCAGGCAGCTGCGAGAGCTCCTCGTGAATACTTGCCATGCTGCCAGAGGGCTGTTCAAATATTTACCCCCGGATAACATTTCCTCCAAGGCCTTAACCTGTGCAGCACCATTAATAGGTTTGTTTTCCTAGTACCTATGAATGTTTGCCTTCACGCCCGCCTAAATGAAGTGCCTCAAATTCCGGCAGGCATTTTCATTCGCTTTATCCTGACAAATTAATTAGCGCATGCTGTAATGCTGGGAGGAAGTGCGTGGCCTCACTGAATTACAGTAACGGCATTAAGTCATTAAGGGGAAACCCCATTACTCGCACTTCCCTAATGTCCGCAAACAATATAAAACAGCCGACCAAAGCGAAAAACAGTTCGCAATTGTTCCTTTCTGAGGAATATACAGTTCCTCTTGTGGCTTCTGGTCGGTATGGACTGTCTGGATTAAGACGATACAGGGCCCGGATACGACACTACATTAGCTGTCAGGAGGATTTCTGCCAATTTTCCCAGGCATGAAAAGGTTCATTATGGCCAGTGAAGTGTGTCTGCTGTGACAGAATGATGGCAAGGCTAGCGGTAAGGGCTCTCCTCATCGGAGACTGGAACTGCCATTGTGCCTGATCAAACTCATCTTCCTACTTAATGAGGCGCGAAACATGCTAATCCAGATCTTAAAAGGGGCCTTTAATTTGCTGTCATTTACAAGTGTTCAAATCATCACGAGCTAATTTTAGCCCTCGCACATCCTGACTGTGTTTACGCTGCCTGGTTTCATTCACCCGCAGGGGCCTTTTGATTTAAAGATTACTTGGGGCTTTGAGATATCAAAGTCAACTGTCTATTTTTCGGCTAATCCACACTTCACTCTCTGAGGACTGTGAGGCGGGCCATTCCTGTGCTTAGCTGCAGGAATATTAACACACACCCACCCACCCACACCGCTGTATGCGAGGGTAAGCCTCTGCCTCAACAGTACATTGTTTGCCGGAGAACACAGTCTGCTTGTTTGCGTTGCCTGTGGTGTTGGTGCTGGTGGACACAATGTACCAAGGGTGCAAAATGTCTGCTGGGCTGCCTTTTCATCTGCCTCCAGAGCTTCTCACTGCCTATAGGCAGGCCACGGACCTTAGTTGGCGTCCTGGCTGCAAATGACATGCAAATTGTTTATCCTGCGTGTAAAGACAGTGATGAAGAGAACCAACCACAGAGCGAGACTAAACATTCATTATCACCAATTAGAACCAACAGCGCGCCCAGAGTCGGTGGCAAATGGTACCATGGAGGTTTATCATTTGAACTGACACCGAGGCTGCTGCTGTTGTGGGAGGTTATTGGGAGGGTTATTATCAGCTTGCAGGGGTCAGGGTTCACTGAGGGAACAGCCCTGTCGTGCGGGTGCATGCGAGCGCTAAACGCAAGGCGTTGGGAGGGCTCACCTGATGCCAGAATCTGAGCCGTGTCCTGGATAGCGGCGGTGACTAGGTCAAAGTGTCTGCAGAGCGGGTAACACAGTACCCTGCGGCCAAACGACATCAAGACCTCCCGTAAGGAGCCGTACGTCTGTAGGGACAGAACACGTTGCATAACTGTCAAGGCCACGGTACACTTCAGACATACATAGATTTGGCAAGAAATCTTCTCGCTTTGCCTGCTGCAGAACGTACCCATGTACAGTATAGCTATGCTGAAAAACGTAGTGAATGAGAATAGAAAAGGTAAAAAGACATGGTTAATATAGTAACGCAGTAAAATAGCGTGTGCCACCCATTCGCTGTTCTGTCTTTGTTTTGGATTGCTCATCATCTTCTCTCATTAATGCCCTGCCGACATTTTAAGCCCTTGACTCGATAGCTTTCTTACCTCAATATATGTCCTCACGCAGACATTCGGCAAAAATAATCCATTGTTCATGGACAGGAACTGATTCGGCATTTTGCAGAATTGAATTATTTTATTGCTTAATTTAAGCAATAAATGAATTGGAAAAACGTAAAAAAAAAAAAAATATCAGCATTTTGCAGAATTTTATTAGGGATGCAGCAATTTATCTGCCGTATATCGGTATCGGTCGATATTCGCCTCGTAGACTGCCATCGGCCTATCTGCAAATAAGATGACATTTACCAATGTTTATCTGTTGTGTCACATCAATTTTGCGCTGGCTAAATGTTGTGTTGGTTATTTGCGGTCTGACTCAGACAACAGTAGCCTACTCGGCTGCAGATTTGGAGAAGATCTAATACTATAATACCACGTTATTTTAAACATCAGTATCGGCACAGTGCATCCCTACATTTTATTATTGTAATGTTTAATTTAAGATTTACATTTTGGATTAAAACATAAAAAAAAAGAACTAGCAGCAAGCACGAGTAACTTGAGAATATATAACAGCAGCAGAGGCTGGTGGTTTTTTAGACGTACGTACAATGGCTGTGAGTTTATGAGAAACAAGGGAAGTGAATGATGAATGAATACAACAGAGTTACCAGTAGACCACCTACCACGGACGAGAGGATAAATCATAGCGAGCATCTGCAGACGGACTTTTGGAGGTAAGGAAGCTACAGAGTCGAGGGATTAACAAAAATATTGTAGCGCTTTAAACGAGCGTCGCCACAGCAAGTAAACTGGAATTTGCTTGTTTGTAGTGGACCCACCGGTGCAGACCCCTGTTTGTTTGAAGCATACCACGGCCTTCACTTTGACCCTGGAGTCGCTTTGCTTCAAGGCACTCAAGTAGCATTGCTCACCCTGAAGTGACCCACCCCCACCCAGTGTGAACTAAAGCCTGCTAATTGTTGTGCTCATATCTCTCCTAACTACTGCTAATTTATAGAGCAGAGGAAACACGGGTTGGCACGCTTAAACAACTCAGCGAGGCCCGGGCGTTTTAATTAGTGCTGTTTCTTTAATCACTGCTTTAACCCCGGGGTCTTTTGCTCCTCCTACACGCTGCTGGATAAAGAGCCTGCAACGAGGCGAACAGAAAAACGAATGAAAACAATGAAAGAACAACAGACGGAAGAAAGATCCCCTGTAGCCGTCTTTTCTTCATTGTTTTTTAGGAGCGCGTTTGTGCGCTTGCGTTTCAACGGTGTCCATGTACTCCAGTGTGAATAAGGCCTGACCTGCAGGGTGTGTGTGTGTGTGTGTGTGTGTGTGTGTGTGTGTGTGTGTGTGTGTGTGTGTGTGTGTTTAAATGATGTTGATGTCT